>JAYXIM010003309.1:0-55040 GCA_037575425.1 Anastrepha fraterculus
ATTTCCCGATATTTTCTTACAAAAATTTAGTACAATATTGTTGAAATGATGCTTTATAATGTACAAAAAGTTTAAATACATTTTCACTATTCATATCTCGAAAGCGAAGTCTCACAAATTCATTAAAAAAAATGCTCAAACCCTAGACCCCTCCCTTAAAGCTTGCCTGTTGTGGAACGGTTGTGGCCTAGATTTGAATTTTCAATCTACGTTCGGTGAATGTGACGCAAAACAAATGGCAGTTCAATTGCTTTTTTACTATGAATTACTTTTTAGAAGACAGCTTAATTTCTGGCTTAACGGTATGTGAATAAAAAAAATTTGCTAAGCTGCATTTGGCATAAGAAAAATATTAACAATATAATTTTACTACTTTTTTATTTATTTTTTTAATTTTTTTTTTTTAATTTTTTTTTAAATTTTTTTTTTAATTTATTTTTTTTTTTTTTTAATTTTTTTATTTTTTTTTTTAATTTTTTTTTTATTTTTTTTTCCTTTTTTTAATTTTTGAATTAATTACTCTGTTTCCTATTTAATTTTCGAAATATAGGTATTTTAATCCCTTCGCTTATATTTCGTTTCTCCTTGTAATGAAATAAATACTTCTGGCTTTTTATTTTTTATTTATACTTGATTTTGAATATTTCTACACTTTTCAGAGTGTAATAGCCCATGCGTTCAAATTAAATGAGCCATGATTGTAGTTGCTCTCTCCTTGTTTCAATATTTGCATTACAGTACTTGCCTGGCGCCACAAATACGCTATTCGAATGCAAAGTGTGAAAAGCTGAAAATTCCGTGAACAATTTGTTTGATAAAAATAAAAAAATGTATAACGAAAAGACAAATTAGTAAAACAAAAATTAAAATTTAAAAAATTGAATAAAAAAAAACATGTAATTAAAAAAAAAATTCATTAAAAAAAAACTTATTTGGAAAAAAAAATTATGTAAAAAAACATTTGTGAAATTTTGTGAAAGTGAAAGTTATTCAACATTGCAATTTGTAGTATAGTTTGTTTTTTACAAAGATTTATCTTCGGTTCTTTAGCACTTTTAAGATTTTTTTGTCAATCTTTTAGAATAATATATAGTTAAAAACAAAAATCGGAAAAACTTTCCATATTGCTTTTTTTGTTCAGAAAGGCATTTTCTTATAAACAATTTTTGGGAATTTTTTTTTCCAATTTTAGAAAGCACCTTCTTTCAGATTTTTTGTTATATATATTTTTTTTTCATTTATAGTTGAGAGCATGCTCAGTAATCCCCGAAAGTTTCATAGCAGCATACCCTTAACTTTTCGAGTTATATTCAAATACGTACAGCGAACCAATGAGAAAAATTGTGTATCTGCGACGCTTTAAATGATTCAAAAGCGGGCATAATATACTTCTGTAGAATAAAAGAAAATTCAACAAAAATTATTGGCAGACCAGTTTCTATATGACCGTAAAAAGGCAACTTTCGCCAAAGAAAAATCTCTGAGCAGTCGTTGGGGAAATAAGTAGTAAAATTTAGATTATTCTCGTATAAAAAAAAATATTAATATAAATATACCTACGCGCACTGTACTAAGCACTTAAGCGCTTTCTTAGTTTTAGTAGCAAGCACGTGACCCAAATAACGCGACCTTCCAATATTTCTTAAGGTGCTGACTAATTTAAATGTTCTGACTATTGCTTATTTATTATTAACTACAACAGCCACGCCTTACCTTTTAAAGTTTTATACTCATAATTTATAATTAAGAAAATTTCATATTTCTGCGCAATAATCGTGAAATAAAAATCTACATACATCAAAGCCTATGCAACACAAAAACAAAACTTGAATCATTTTTCCCTTGAAGTTTTATAAACATTTTTAATTTGCAACTGATTATAGCAATTTTTTTTTTTTTGCTTAATATTCGTTTTTTCGTAAATTGATCGGCGGTGCTGAAAAAGTTCTGCGAAATTCCTTTAGGTCATCCACTTCTTTATGGACGCAGAAATCATTAAACACGCACACACATCGCACACACTACATGCATTATATAAATGCAAGTGTGTATGTACGGCATGCCTGCCTTTATGGGCAAATTGCCAAATGATTCCTCAATAACATCAAAAAATTATAAATAAATTCAATCTATGGATTGGCGGCTAGCGGCTGGCGGCTGCTGGCAAGGCAAAAATTACACCCAAATTTTTAAGTACATACGCGGCGTAAGTATGTACGCGTATCTAAGAGCGGTAATGTGTGGGTATGGGGAAGCGTGTAAGCACACTTAAGCAAATTGGCTGGCCGCGCCCGACACTTGAATTTACAGTAGAGAAGAAACAATTTTTTATGTGGAAAAATAAAGCATTTATTTGAAAATCGAGGAATTTTAATTAAAAGTGTCTATGTGGTATATACAATATGTGCATATACCTGCATGTGTATACATATGTGTGGAATTGCGTAAAAGCGCGTGTGAATGAAGGGTGTTACATTAACGATAATTGGGCAGAGTAGGTGGAGAGTGGGCAGCGAAAGAGGAGGCATTTTTTAGGGTTGAATATTTTATTGAAAAAAAAATTTTTTTTGTTGTAAAATATTCGCAAAACTAACGCTCAAGTAATGAGTTTAAGGGGTTAGGGGTAGTCAGAATTTTCAAAAAATCTATTTTTTTTTTTTTGCATTTTCTTAAAGTATAATGTTTTAAAAATATTGTGTAAAAATTTGAAGTGAATCCGACAAATACTTTACAGAGGGCGCTCGGCCGCTCCGGAGCCGATAGCAAAACTTTAAATGCGTTTTTCTCAAAACTATGTTTTTCAAACTGGTGAACACTGTAACTTAAAAACCGCTACGTAGATTTCAATAAAATTTATACAGCTTTTGAAAAACATAAAAAACTTGTGCCTGATCGAAGGATTTTTTTTTTCAAAAATTTCGATTTTTTTTTAACAATTAACTGTTGGTTTTTTGTTCTAAAATCTGGAAACAATTTTCTAAGGCCGCCATTTTGTTCATTTTGAAAAAAAAAGCTTCGATCAGGCACAAGATTATCTATTAATAAAACTAATTTTTCTTATCCGATTGGTTTTAGATGAATCTGCAAGGACTTGTGATGTTCACCGCAAGGGACTTCTGGAGAAACGGGCTTCACACAAACAGCGATAACTTTTGCAATTATTAATTTTTTTTTTTTGAAATTTTGGTGAAGTCAAGTTAAAACATGATGTTTTTATGCTATGTTTTTATTTTTGTTAAATAAATTAATTAAGTAGCAAAAAAAATTCGTGAAAATCATCATTTTTTCGGGCCTCTGACTACCCCTAACCCCTTAAAAACATATGAAAATAATACGCCTTAAAGTAGGCTATTATAATTCATGCCAGCTTAAATGAACTTGAATATGCCTCTTTAAATATCATTTATTTTCACTACTCCAAAAATTTTATGTTTCAAATTTTTTTGCCATTCCCACGCACTTCATCGTTCGTTTAATATAATTCTGCGTCTAAAGGCATATAAAAATAATATAATTAAAATATCGATGGGCAATTCTTGCCATTCTAAAATGTCATGCCAAGATGAGATCAAACTGATCATTTAAGGATTAGATAAAAGTGGCGAAATAAATGTGTCTTAACAGAATCGCAGACTGTATTCACAGATGTTTTCCTTACTTTACCACTTTTCTTTATTTTCTTTATTAAACCACCCATCTCTGCATTTGTTCCTCCATATTAAAGGGTTATACGCAGTTATGACTTTCAAAAAAATCGATTTTTTTATTGCATTTTTGTAATGTACATATATTCAAAAGTATACGCACGAAATTTGAAGTAGATCTAAGCAATACTTTCGGAGTTATACCTAAATATGTAGAGATGCCTCGGCACGTTTTAAGCGAGGATATTCTCAAAATTATTTCGGAAATAGGACAGAGCAGGAACGCCAGAAAGCCTCGCAGCGCTGAAAGTCTCAACCAAAAAAAAAGCTGCTACTTCCTAGTATATCTCCGCAGCGAACGCAAATAATTCCAATAGATTTTCCCCCCCAACAACTCATAAGAGAAACAAAAAATGCATGAAAAGTCATACGAAGTCGTTGTTATCAGCGGGAGGGGCAAAAGTATGATTTAGTAGAGAGATATTTGTTCGCAACTAACGCACCAGGCTGTCCATGATGAAAATGGATGAAAAAGTGACAGAGGTGGAAGACATAGTAAGAAATGGGGGTTGATGGCGCAGCAAGTGGAATCAAAGTGAACGGCTGTATGACTGACAGAACATCAGAATGGTTTGCGGACATGGAATAGCTAAATAAGTCAAAATAAATACAAATAATGAGGGGATCTTATGATGCGAGATATGAAAACAGTGCATTAATGATGAATTGTGTTGTTTGTCTACGCACGTGTATGTGTATGTACGAATGTATACGTATAAGTGAATGCGTATGTGTATGTATGTAGGAGTGAACGCGTATGCGGCAGCGAGTATCCCACAGCGCCGCAATTTCAATGGCTACTTAAGGCGGATGTGTGTACGTGAGTGAATCAAAAGTGATTTCCGGCTTTAGACATGAGCGGCCAGCCAATAAAAGCTAAAATAACTAAAATTGTAATGCTCGTCGTTAATGGAAACCTAGAAAAAATAACATTTCATTGTATGGCTACTTTTTTGAGCAATGACTGAGCACTGACTTGATTACGTGGTTGAACAAGCGGATCGATAAGGATGGCAGTAGTGAATGGACAAGTAGGCATTCAAATCAATAAAACAATCTCGGTATAGGATTCGGGTGAAAGCATTGTTTTTTTTTTTAATTTATGGTATTTATCCTTTAATATTCAGCAAAACTATTTAAATTTATAATTTTTCAACTAAAATTGTTTGGTCCACATATGTACATATGTAAAAATATTGAATAAAAAAATTTTAATTTATAATTCTATAAACTAAAATCGTTTGGTCCATGTATGTAATAACTATAGAATGGCTTGATCGATTTGACTCATACCCTTTTTAATGTATTCGTAGTTACAAGGGCAAGGTTCTTATGGGTTAAACAATTACCCACCAGATGACGCTTTGCTCGAGTTAGTATCACTATGTGTATTTATGGTATGATTTCGCTAATTTTCGAAGCATCAACTTTTGCGAAATATTTACCGGCCAAGTGACACTGGAGTCAAGTTATTACTGAAAAGTTTATAGTCCAATATGACTTAAATTCTAATTGTGTATTTATAAATTTACAAAAAGAGATTTTCCAACATTTTTTTTATTTTCAACTAGGATAAAAATATCTTAACAAATCCTATTTATATAAATATCATTTTTGGGCGTTTGAGCGAGCTCTTCATCCTATCTTTAGCGTGCATTTTGCAACAGTTTTAAGCCGGCTCTGAACGGCCAATGGTTTTTTATGAGGCGCTTCTTCACGGCAGATATACACTCAGAGGGTTTCCATGGGCTGCGGAAGAGCGACTGATATTAGAAAAAAACTTGTCCTATAAGACGCCCTTGAGAACTGAACGTTGAGGAAAGAAAATGAATTTGCTCGAGCTAAGGATTAGAAGAGAGTGCATTAGCAACAGCAGTAGGAAGTAGGAAAGAATGGAGAAAAAACTGATTACCGCCTAATTCAGGAATACTTAAGCTAACTTGTGTGTCTAAAAACGGCTACTGGTACACGTGGTATGTATCAGATTTATGATACTTCAACTAATTTTCATCAAAATTCAATAACTGCGTACCCATTTTTGTTTTTTGTTTTTTTTTGATTACAAACTTTGAATGTTTGATTTCTTATCATTTTTGCCCGGACGATGTTGCACATTATTTTCATATATAGGGTTTTCCAATAACAGGTGTTACAGGTGAATGGATTGCGCTATCGAGAAATGACAAAAAAATTTTTATGGCCGGAATTGGATGGTATTGATCTGGGCAACGTGTGTTTTCAACAAGACGGTGCTACGTGCCACACCAGCAACGAAACCATTGATCTTTTACGGAAAAGTTTCCGGACCGTGTTATCTCTCGAAGAGGTGATCACAATTGGCCACCGAGATCTTGTGACTTTTTTCTTGGGAGCCACGTGAAAGAGAAGGTCTACGCCAACAGCCCAGGGTCGATTCAAGACCTCAAAGAAGGAATTCGAGAGTCTATCGAGGACATAGGGCAGCCACTTTGCAATTCGGTTAAGGAAAATTTCACGAAAAGGATATTGTCCTGTAAGAGTGGTCGTGGTGGTCATTTGCCTGATGTTATTTTCCACTATTAACGGCATACCT
This sequence comes from Anastrepha fraterculus, assembly GCA_037575425.1. Classification (NCBI taxonomy): domain Eukaryota; kingdom Metazoa; phylum Arthropoda; class Insecta; order Diptera; family Tephritidae; genus Anastrepha; species Anastrepha fraterculus. Next base: position 6,277 of record JAYXIM010003309.1, read on the forward strand.
TCCTCTTTATAATGAAATAAACATCCTATCATTTATATTAAAAAATAGCAGTTTTCTTTGAATATCAAAAAACACCTCTGTTTGAAAAAGCCTATACAAAAAAATATTGTCGCGTATTTGCTGGAAAATGCTCTAGTGTGCCAAAACTCTGCATCTGTTAACAGAAGTTGCTAGGAGAAGACGCATACAGTCTGCAAATCTGCTTAGGCATTGCCTGCTAATCAGCTACAGTGAAAACAACTAAGGCTGAAAACTGAACACAAACCTTTGCGCGCTACTACCGGCAAGTGCGCTCTTGCGTTTTCTAATAAATGAAGTGAGTTTAGGCGGCGTAATGTGAAAAATTAAAGATATTTGACTAGCAGCGCAAACGCCATTCTGATATCTGCAAGTAGCTGATTTGTGTGTTAGTTTAGTAGTACCAGAGACTTTTATACATTTTTTTCGTTCCTCAGAAATAGCTACGTTGCAAGTTGCTATTGTAACCAAGATATGTGTATGTATGATGACAGAGTAACCTTTGTTCCTATTCTAATGGTTTAGTTTTCAAATTTAATTGGATGTAACCAAACTGCTTATGACTATTTGACTAACTTCCTAGCTATCCAACAACCCAATGATGGTCGGTGTTGTTCAAGCCATGCCGAACTAACCGTTTGTGTCAGGGCCTATTATATGAACCATCTGCTGCACATAATAAATGTTGTTGCCAATGTACATTTATCTTGCCACATACTTGCCACATAAATAACTATACAACTATGATATGCGCCACATTTGCCCCACATAATTCAGACACAAACAAGCACTTGCTGGTACTCGCAAATACAATAAGCATCGATACGCCTGAACTGAACAAGAGCAATGAGAAACGAGCAATGAGCAACAGCAGCAACATCACAACTACAACAGCAGCAACAACGGCAAGTCCTTCCGGTCCTACTAATTGGAAATAGATGAAGATGACGTAGAGTTACATTTCATGAACGCAAGGCAACGGGGCAGCAGCTGGCTGGCGATGTTGGCAACAATCGCCTTTAGATATTTTGGCCATTGCTTAGATGCGGCACACATACCTTCCGAAGACCTACTGCATGTAGGCATGCATATTGGCATAGCCCAAAAACAAACTCGTACATTCATAATTATCATAAATTATGACAGCTGTTACAGCTGCTGTATTGTTGTTGCACGTAGAGCGCACTGTCTGCCGGCAACAAAGCTAAATATGTACCTGCAGCGGAATTTCATCGCCACAAAAATAAAAACCCTTCAATTTGCTCAAATACTTTTCGTTTTCTAGCCACATACTTCGCTCGCTATAATTTTTCATTGTGATTTTCGTTTTTGTTTTTGGTTTATCAAAAATGCACAAAATTCAAATTCAGCGCCACTCCCCTCCTTTCACCACCGCTACTTCTGGTAAGAAGAATTTGTGCCATTTATTTCATTTCTAATTTAAAATCAAAATTTAAGTGGCTAAAAGAATAAAAAGAGGGAAAGAGAGGAAAACATGCATTCGCCTCAATATTTTCCACATTGGAAATTCGCATAGCACCTGCTTTGGGCAACACAGAAGAATGCAAGCAAAGGCATATGAGTTGTTTTCCCGATTGGCTAAGCAGCCAGCCATTCAGCCAATCGGCGCATTTGCTCACAGCTGCGCGCACTCATTATGCATTTATTATTTGGTTGCTGCCATCCCTCTATTCTCGATAGAAAGTTGAATATATTTATTTTATCCACATGAAAAATAAGAAAAAAAAAATAAACCATATTGTTGCATTGTTGATTTGTGGCATGTCACTAGCCATATTTGACAGTTGCAGCGGCTGACAATGGTTTGTGGCGAGTTATGGCAAACGGATATCTAAATTGCATAATCCGACCTGAAAATGCATACAAATTGATGTGCTGTCAATGCGTGTGTGCATCTGTATGTGTGAACCAATCCCAGCAGCAGCTTAATAAGTGTGCGCGCTGAATTAGGCTTGCGACGACGCGCTTATCAGCTGTGATTTGCGGTTAGTTGTTGCGCTTTGCCGTAGCTTAGTGCGCGTCATTTCACTTCCACATAATCGCTGAAGTTAGAATTACACTAATTGGCTTGAAGGAGTTTTGGCCTGACGCCGCTAATCAGTGCGGGTGGCGTGAAAACGGCGGAGTCGGTGTGTAATGACATTAGTACAAAGCCGTTGATTAGTTTAACGCTTAGTTTGGGAGAAAATAAAATTTGTTTGTGAAAAATTAATACTATTTTATAATAGCAGACAGAATTTAATAGGCTTATGACAGCTTAATTGAGTGGCTCATTAGCGTGTTAAATATTTATAGTAAAACTGAGTGGCAATTAAAAATTATAATGTGCTTGATGAAATATGAGATCGTGAACTGCTATTCAACGAAACTGCTTTAAATTTGTATTGAGAAAAAAAAAATAAAATTTAATTAAATTAAATAAAAAAATAAATAAAAATGAATAAAATTAAAATGAAGACAGAGATAGAGATGGAGTTAGAGATGTAAAACGGCGTGCTTAAAAAGGCCCTTCCCGCAGGAGGAACACTTGTTGGATACGCTGATAATAAAGCTGAACCATTGACGGCCAATTTCCCATATACGAAAATGCGCAGCGCAGAAGACGGAAGTAGTCTTGCTAAGCAAAAGGAGGGCACGCGAGAAGATCGTGATTTTGGAAGGCGAGCACTCCATAAGGTCTCGGACGTGCTTGAAGCACTTTGGAGTCATCATTGACTCAAGAGTAACGTTCAAGGGTCATTGTGAGGCAGTCAGCAAAAACAGCGCAGTTAGTACAAAGTGCGCTTTCAAAATGTATGCCAAATATAGAAGGACCTCGGAAAGAAAAACGACAGCTGCTTTCAATTGTCACCACATCCGTGATTATACACGCAGCGCCGATCTGGGCAAATGCGAAAAAATCGCGTATGAATGAAATAAGAACCACACAAGGTTTCGGACGATGCCATACCAGTCATATCGAGGAACATCCCTATAGATATCTCGGTCAAAGAGCTGCAAAGGCTGTATAATCTAGCGTGAGTAATACCGCTCGGTGTTGTTAAAGAAGCAAAGAGGCAGCGAACTAGCAGAGAGTTTCAGCAATGCTGGGACCTTTCAAAAAACGGTCGTTGTTGGAGGCACAAACTGGTACCAGACTTTGCGAAATGGTATCGAAGGAAGCACGAGGATGTCGACTTCTACGTGACGCAACTGCTGAGTGATCACGGATGTTTTAAAGAGTACTTACCCCGCTTTAATTTGGAAAACGACCCCTTTTGCCCGGTCTATCCTGACGAACCAGAGAGTGCAAGACATGTGCTATTCCGGGGCTCGCGTTTCGACACCAAAAAAGAAGATCTTTGCAGGGTTTTTGGCGAGGATCCCGCAGCGGCAAAGCTTACGATGCAATTGTGCGAGAGAATTGGAAAATGGCGAGCACTAAGTGGCATAGCGTATATTGAAAAAGCTTCATGATGTAGAATGGATCCGAAAGACGAACCTGAGACAACTATAGCTTGATCTCCAAGCTAATGGAAATGCTGAAGAGTTGCTGTAAGACGAACACCGGACAGATTCTCGTACTGACAGAGACTGACTGATTTGAGTTAACATAGTCAATAACGGCCTGCCGACGTATTACTTAACGGCAAAGTTACGGGAGGAGCAACCGTTCGGACAAGAGGGGATTTTAGTTGGGGTTAAAGTCTCACACTGATGACCGCAATGGCCATAGGAGGCTTTCGAAGCTATCCACCTCCAGAGATAGAGATAGAGATAGAAATAGAGACAGAGACAGGGATAGGAACAGAAATGGAGATCTAATAAAAAGATAAAAACAAATTAATCAAAAAAGGTATATATCTACATAATAAAATATAAAAAAATATATAAAATATAAAAAACCAATAAAATAAAAAAACCTAAATAATATATAAAAAAAATAAATAAAACATAGAAACAATTAAAAACACTTAAAACAAATTTAACAGTATAAAATAAATTAAAAAACATTAAATACAACAGGAAATATTATAAAATAAAAAATTTAATAAAATAATAAGAAAAGCAAAGTATAATTTTTCATATTTTCCACCAGCTCAGCTTCGCTAACAGCCAGTTTGTCTGACAGATAACCGCTAACAGTTAGATAAAAATATTTTAAAAATTTAGCGGACCTATTTTGAAATTTCCAAATATTCAATTAAATAGAAATTTCAATTATTTGTGTTTTAAAAAACAGAAATTGGACAGGCTATTGATGAAGTTGAACCGGCTGGTATAACACCAAACGGTAACAAGCAAGGCAACTGGCAAATTTTGACCAGCAAGTAACAAAAAAAGCTGTATTTAAACTTTTTTGTGTTTATATATTTTTAAAGAATATTAAAAAATAAAAATTATGCAAGTACTTCTTAATGAACTGGAGTAATTAATAAAAATTGCATGCATTAGAAGCTAATTGGATATTTTAAAATAAATTAAATTTTATATGACTGGCTAATTCCACAAAAATTTTAATGCATTTAAAAAATGAAATGAAATTTCATATTAAAAAATATTTGGCTTTCAATAAATATTTAATGATGAATTAGAGAAAATACTTCATGAAATATGCAAATGTAAAAAACATATGCAAATCGTCTATACAGGCGCATGATTTCTTTCTTATTTATGAATATAAATTACATTTTTTGTTATTATCACACCTTTCTCTGGCTTTTGCTGCACTTTAATCAGCCTTTTGGCGTACAACCGCTTCTAAATGTATTTTACTTCAGCAATTTTCTCGTTTTCTCGCCTACTTTTGAACTAAAATCTGATATATATTTGGTATCTTGTGCTTCATTGGATGCGGAATTAAATGCAAAATAATTTTGCATATCCAATATGCATTTCGATTGCAACCTTTACGCTCAATCAACATATGCTGCTTCGTATAGCTGTTTTCGGCATTTGATAAATATTTTAATTTTGAGGCAATTTTATTTATGAATTTATTTTCTTGAAATTTATGCTTCAAATTTTGCATTGAGATTAATTAGGTGCATATATTGAGCAACGAGCATCTCAATCAACAAAAAGCAGAAAAATAAAACAAAAAGCAAATTTATCCGATTTGTCATGCAAAAATAATCCAGCGCTTACTACTTACGTGTGACAGTTATTTATAATTGTAACTCTTGTAAAAATAATAATAATAAATATTTATTATTGCAAGGCCTTCAAAAAAATAGTAAATTTTTAAATGAAATTCAACAATCACAATATTTCGCCTCCCCTTCTTGGTAACCAATATTTGGGTAAAACACTTTCCAGTCCCTTAGGCTACCACTTGACTTAATTTTGTGTTTGCTCACCCTCTCCGCATTACTGGTCCAATAGCAGATTTCTATGATTTACAATAATCTTACATTTCTAAGAGTTATTAAAATTGTTTTAATTGATAAATTGTGCTTCACATTGCCCCACCCTTGCGCTACCTTCTCCGCCATTGCTACGACACAATTTTCTATTTCTATGAGTTGGCAGTTTTGGTGACTATAATGAGCTCGTCGCCTTGTTTTGCGTCAATGCGATATATTATATTTATGTATGTACATATGTATGTATGTATGTGCGTGTAGTTGTGAAAATAAAATAGCAATAAAAAGCCTGATCGCCAGATCGCCAGAAGTCTACATACGTCCAATTCAATTGTGAAAATATCATAAAATAATAAATTGTCTTAATATTCGCCTAAATTAGCGCCAAACCGACGACGAATCATCACCGCAGGCTAAGAGGCGGCGGCGCACACCTGTCCCAATTGCTTGTGGCTCAAGCGACCGGCCTGTTTGGCTATCTATTCTGTGATCTACATATTTGCTGCAGTGTGTAATGTCAAATTTAAATATTTATATATGCGCACGGGTGTGTGTGTATCTCTAACTCGCCCAGCAAGATTCGTCAATGTAAGACTTTGCCAATTGTCGTTGCTTCGTTAAATGTGTTGAAATTCAGGTGTGACGAGTCGTTGATTAGGCGCACCAAGCGCAGCACATTTGTATGTATGGATGTGTGGATGTGATTGGGTTTATGAAAAAAAAAATACAGTTAATAAATTGTCGTTTAAGGACACATTTTCCAAGACATTTTATTTAAAAATACGTTGTGATTATTCTGAAAAACCACAAATGGCGTTGAAAAACAAGATTATTTTTAGATCAGCGCTGCTAGCCAGAGACTTTGTTAAAAAATTTTCTAAGCACACGCGAAATATTAACGCACTTCACCTTTATAAATTTCAAAGACCTAACTTCTCAAGTTTTCCACCATCTTTGGCTATTTTGACACTCACTCATTAGTGCTCCCACATACACTAGTTGGTTATAAATATAAGAAAAAATATAATAAAACAGTTAAAAAAATATAACAAAAAAATTTAAAAAAGTTAAAAAAATATAATAAAAAGTTAAAAAAAAAAAATTTGTATAAATTAAAAAAAAATTGTATAAAAAAGGTTAAAAAAAATCGCCTCGCAGAAAAACTAAATTTGTATTATTCGAGAAGAAGTTTTTGATATGCAACTACAAATCTTCGAGTCAATGTCGACTTTACAAAATCTTTTCCTAAAACCCATCAGCTAGCTCTTCAGAGGTAGCCTAGAACTGTAGGCCGCTTTAGTTGTAAGGAAAACATAAATGCGCCCCATGAATTGAAGGCGTTTGTTGCTCACCCTAAATAATACGTATACCATAAGCCACACTTATCGAATATTATTATTTTATTAATTTATATAATTCAGCTAAGCGAATACTTAATTTACTGCAAATATTCGCATATTTAAATTCCATTAAAATTTAATTGATTACAAAACTTTGCCTAATTAAATGCGGCTCAGAAATTACACAATACATGAAGTACAAAAGGGATTATAACAGTTAATTTATTGTTTTGGGACTGACAGCTGCGATTTTCGCCATTTGCCACCTCTACATTTATGCCCACTTTCCTACTTTTGATTAGTAGAATTAATTTCATTGAAGTTGGATAACACATCTACAATGGCTGAATACTTCTAATATTTATTTAAAAAAAAATCTAATTAGGGATTATAATATTTTATGAATTAATAATGATATTTAAGAGGAGGTGGGGGAAGACTCATTCGGTTGAAAAAAGTATTTTTTTTAATTTGAATTAAAAATAATTTTTTTTTTCTAATTTTAGTGTTAATTAATAAAGTTAATTTCCATATAGTAATGCAACATTAAGCTATGTTTTTCTAAATTTTCATTGCAAAATACTAAAAATTAAGCGAGTGACAGTGCATCTCCGGAGACGCTGGGAAAAAACGCTCGCAACTGAATCATCTGAAATAAATAAATGAAAGTGCATTTGTGAGAGCCGATGTTTCTCGAGGTATTCCTGGAAGAATTTGATTATTATGTTTTTTTTTTCTAATTTTTCGCAACACTCGGAAGCCAAAAATCGGTTTTCGTCAAAAAGCGCCTAATTTTTTATTGCAAGTTTAATAATTATTAAAAAAGTAAAACGGTGCCGAGGGTCACCGCGTGATTTACGTGAAGAAGATCTGTGGAAAAATGAGTGGTCCAGTACCCTTTGAGTTATGATGGGCTTAAAAACTTAAAAGAAAATGCTACAAGTCGCGCAGGTATAGAAATCCTGCCTAGAGGAACGGAAGCTAAAATAATCATAAATTAATAAATTCTATTAAGATTGACTAGGAATTTCAACACAATATTTTTAAGATATTATGCATTGGATCAAGAAATAACAATAAAAAAAAAGAAAAAAAGAAAAAAAAAATAGAAAAAAAATTTAAAAAAAGAAAACAAAAAATTAAAAAAAAGAAATAAAAAAAATTTAAGAAAATAAAAAAATTAAAAACTTAAATAAAATAAAACTAAACAAATATGAAACAATAAAAAATGCAAAACAATAAAAACATTAAAAAAATAAATAAAGTTAAAAAAAAAACATAAAATTAAAAAATTTCAAAAAATAAAATATAAAAAATAAAATTAACAAAGATGTTAAAACATCCAAAAAACTATAAATTAAACCAAAATATTTGAAAAAAAATTAAAAAATATTTAAAAATTAAATTTCAAATACAAACACAAATGACTTAATAGTCAAAATTTAAAAAAAAAAATTTCCAAAAATAAAAAAAGTTAAATAAAATTTAAAAATATAGAAAGGTTTAAAAAATATAAAAAAGTTAAATAATCAGAAAAAGTATTAAAAAAAGTGTAAAACAATAAAAACAGGTTAAACAAATTAAAACAAGTTTAAAAAGTTGAAAAAAATTAAATAAAAAAAATTAAAAAAGAAAAAATTAAAAAAAAAAATCTAAAAAAAAAAACAAAAAACAAATTAAAAAAACATAAGGAAGAGATGGTTTTTACATACTTTTAAAATAAAAATCAAGTGAATTACCTAACCCTTAACTAAGCCTTCACTGCTTGTATAAAAGGAAAGTCGCAAGTTTAAAAAGTAAAAAGGCTTAAAAAAATTTTTTTTTTTAATTTATTGTAAAAAAAATTTCAAAAGTCAGAAAAAAATAAAAAATTCGGGGGAAAAAAATTAAAAAACAAAAAAGGTTCGAACATTCAAACGATAGATGGTCTTTACATACTTTTTAAATAAAAAATCAAGTGAATTACCTAACCCTTACTTAAGCCTTCATTGCTTGTATAAAAGAAAAGTCGCAGATACGCAGCAAATAGCGCAAATCGTAAACGTTTTCAGATGAGAAATGTTTTTGTTGTTGTTGTTATTGTAGAAGCATAAACATTCCCCATACATATACGGAGAATACTGCCTGAGTGATAGACCTTGGCCGGATATAAACGCGGGTCGTTCCGATAACGTAGAACAGAGTCGTAAGAAACGTTTAGGAAATCTTAGGTATCTGCGAATAACTCCCCAAATTTTTTAGAATTGTTAATGTGTTTTATCTTAGCAAAGCAGCCAGGAATGTCAATCATATTGCGGAGCGTAAGTTCTAAATACACTAGAAATTCCACAAATAGACCCTGAGAGGCTTTAGTCACAGCCATACAAAATTGGTAAAGACTTGAACTAATTCTATCAAGTGGAATATCAAACAAAAACAATGCATAATTCACAAAGCAGTCAACTGAAGAAAATCTTATGCCAAGCAAATTCTAGAAGCGCTAAGGCTTAGCGGCTAAGCAGAACGGGTGAAGTGTGTGTGCCCGCCCAAACAGTTTGCCAACACATGACAAATAGACCACCTCAAATTGGTTAATTATACGTACTTTATATTTTAAATTTGCATTAAATTGGAATAGAGATTAAGTAAAATAAAGGGTGCCTCCAAATAGAGGTGACCTTAAATAGAGTTCATATGTGAACAATTCGGCGTATATTCCATTTTAGGAATTTAGTTGTTATGGAACAAAAAAGTTCACCACTGTAACGCTCAGAAGGTTCTGCGTTTATGGTCTTCGAAAAATTAAAAGTGCCCCAAATAGTTAGCTTCTCTGTGAAAATGGTGCTCTCGCTAGATGATGACTGATGAAGCGAAGGCACCGAAATAAGAAAATAAAAAGCTTATTAACTGGTAGGAAATGTGAACAGAAGCTTTTTATTCTTGACTTGTTTTTTATTCTTTTTCTTTATTTTTTTTTTTTTAATTTTTCTTTTTTTGTTGTGTTTTTATAATCGTTATTTTTTCGCCTTTTAGTGAAATACAGCCGTAAGTGAACCTCAATCTTTTTCGGTCTTAGGTGGTTATATCTTGCGACCATCGGTTTCAATAAAAATATTGAAATTATACATCTGCTTGATGAAGCTTTCCCTTCTTCTTTGAAATTTGTCGAATAAATAAGCACCCTGTATGTGCAAAATATATTATAAGAATCAAATCAAATTGTGTGCCAAAAAAGAAGAAAAAAAAACAAAAACTAAACATTAATGAGCAAAGAATTAGTGAAACTTGTAAATTACTACAAAATAATCACTAGTCACTGGTCACGAGTCACAACAAATAATTTGTTGATGCGCGCGATCGTTCACTGCTGATGGCAATACGACATACTGACAACAAGTTGTTGCAACTAGACGCCTGCTTGCTGGCAGCTTCCTCAGCATCACAAAAGAGTGGATCACAAAGCAAAACTAGCTACTAAACGGCGGCATACACAAATATGTAAGTATTTAGCTACTACGACTATGTTTGTATGATTAGTGGATGACAACAACGACTATGCGGCAAGCGCAAATATTGGCTGGCATCGGTAGCTGCTGCAGTGAAGCGCGTGCGGTACTCACTCACCCATTCATTAATTTGGCAATAGCACACAAGTTAACACGTACACGCACACATGCACATACACGGCAAACATGCATAGATAGATCCATATACTTATACTATACGTGTGTATTTATACATGTATGTGTGTGCACGCGTGTGTGTGTGTAATTGTCGTAAAGTGAGTATGATTAATTAGAAATGTTCAGTTGATTTTGTTGTGCCACTTTTTCATATCTCATGCGTTCCGGCTGCGAGCATAGCATTTGCTGCCTCTGTCTTGTCTTGCCCAGCTGAAACTGACTGCTGCATTGTCTTATTATTATTCTCGTTTTTTGTTTGCAATGTTCAAACAGTTGTTAGACATTTTAGTAGTTGTTAAACGTTGCACTAAATTAAGCGTGAAATTTGTAGCTATGTGTCACATGTGCGCTTTGAGCTTGGATGTGTGCGCCGCCACATGCAATGGTAGCGGCCAAATGTTTTGCTAACTCGAATGCAGTTCTGAAATTTGCTTATACTTTTAGGTAAATTTTTTATTTAATAATGGTCCAGGGTCTAGGATCTAGTGAGATGTTTTAAAAGATCAGCCACCACTACCTAGCCTACGTAAATTTTTAACAAAGTTTTTTAGATCCTAATAAGGTTTTGATTATTATAAATGTTTTGACTATTTACTTATTTCTTTTTAATTTTCTTTTAATGAAAATATAGTTCATTCTACTACAAAAACCATATAAATTCAAATTAGTACTTCGTGTAAATTAAAAAAAAAATCAACAAATTTTCATAAAAATTACAAAATAAAAATTTGAAAAATTTCGAGTATGCAGGGTTATAGCCCATTTAATTTTGTTATAACAAAGTGCAAGTTTGAATTAACTCAGAAATCGCATTGATTTTTGAACAATTTTTTTGCTGACTGGTTTGGTGTCTCTGCCATATAAGAAACTGTCGATCGAGCTCAAGACCGGCAGCAATAAATTTTCTTTAAAGCTATTTTTGAGCCATTTGATGAAACTTGTACTTTATTATATCAAAATCTAAAAGGCTATAAAACTGCAAACCCGAAACTTTTTTTTTAAATCTGAAACAAAAAGTATGCGATGCATATGAAAACTTTTTGAATTTTTATAAAATTTTCACGAAGTTTAAAACTTGGGTTTAAATGGCTTTTGTAAGAGAATAAACTATATTTTCATAAAATAGTTATTAAAATTAAATAAGAAATAAATAAACAGTCAAAACTTGTCGGTAAGTCGTAGTATCTTATAGTTATTTAACGCAGTGGAGTCCTGATGAATTCATCAGCTATTGTTAGACGCTTAAATATGTGTTTATAAAAAAGAGATCATCTTGGAGTGATGCTTAACGCCAACGACGCCTAAGCAATTGCCATACTACAGGCTACAAGCAGCAAAAATAGGGCATACTTCGCGCATGGTAAGCGATTCAAGTCCAAACTCTTGTGAAGAAACCAAAAACTACGTACGTATCACGCACTGTTACGCATACGGTTGTGAAGTGTGGACGATGAACCTGAAAGACGTGAACCAAATAGCAACGTTCGAAAGAAAAATATTTAGAAAAATATATGGTCCACTCAGGCTGGTAGATGGCACATAGATTAGGTATTAGATACAACTCTCAACTTGAGCACTTCATTCAAGGTTGAAACATCATAGAATACAGAAAAGCCTAACGAATACGCTGGATTGATAGGTAAAAAGAATTCCAGAACAAATAGCACTAAAACGAGCCCTCAAGAAACAGCCGTAGTGAATTAAGAACAGATCAAAGAAAAAATGGGTAGCTGCAGTGGATCGAGAAATCTGGAGAAAGGCAGTTGAGGTCCATCCAGGACTACCATGCTAAGGAAGAAGTGAAAGAGAGACCAGCCAATTATGTAGTATAGGAGCCCTTTTCTCTCCTTCATATTAAAACTCATACTGTTAAACTGTATTACTATGTAGGCGCAGCGAGTGACTGTAGTTTAGTTGAGCTCACAGTGAACTCCATCGCACAAGTCTAGTCTCTCATTGAACAAATCTAGGGTTATATACAACTTGTGGAATGCCGTCAAGTAAAACTGTATAGCTCAATACCTGCCTACCTTGACGAGGACAATAAATAACATCGGGCTCTCTGAGTCAGCGCTACAACATCCAATGATCAAAGATAAGTTAGTCGTAAAACTGTTTTAAATGACTTTGAAAGTAAAAAGGCAACCAATGAACGATAATTTTTGTGCTTGATAATTTTTGTAAGATGATGACTGATTTTTTATTAGTTGACTTAACCCTCATCGGTTGTTAGAATTCGTATTACATATACGTTGTTTGGTATGCGCACGCATACAGGATTAAAATCCAATTAAAGAAAAAGCAGACCCATACATTTTTTGCACGACTTTTATTGTTTATTCATTCCTCATTAATACAATGATTTTTAATTTCAAAACGATGTTAAATGAAAACAAAAATGCGAAAAAAGAATAAATATTTAGGAAACGTAAAAATTCAATTTGAAACTATTCGACAGGCACAATTATGGCAAATTGAATATTTATGACTAGCACAGATAAATCTCGCACACTTTTCACATCGGGAAGCGAAAACATTACGATTGTTTTTACTGGAACAAATATAACATCGGCCTCTTTTGTTGTTCGGTTGAAGATGAGACATTGATGTTTGAGGATGCAATTCAGCATGGAATTGCTGTGACATACGTGGTGGATGACTACGGTTTGTAGCAAATGGAACTGTAAGTGCTTCACCCAATTCCTCAAGAAACAATCTACGACGAATGTTAATATTTGTTTTTTTTCTATTCCAATCAGAGAAAATATGGGTGAAAATAATATATGCGTTCAATGCACTTATATCTAGCATATTGCAAAAGAGAGCCATTGGCCAACGATTAACTTTTCTCTTTGATCGAAATGTTCCTACCATTTGGTCGAGCGTATCTACTCCACCTTTAGTTTTGTTGTAAAAAGTAATCAAATTTGGCTTCTTCTTCGCTGATTGTTCAATTTCTAAGACTCGATGATATGTGCTCAACAATGTCACAAATCGATTTTTTTTGGAACATATGACAACAAAATGGCTTGCAATTGTGGCTCATAAACAAATTCTGTATGAAAAACTGGCTTTCGCTTCATATCGAGCAGTATTGGTGGTAATTCAGCTCGATTCTTTCGTATTGTTCCCACTATCGTCATTTTTTGCTTGTCCAAATCCTTAGCCAACGCGTATGTTGTAAAAAAATTGTCACAAGTAACGTTTCTACTTGTCAGCCCATGGCACAAATCGAGCACAACACGTTGCCCAACATTTCTTTCCACAGCAGTGTTTGCAACACGGCCAAGATAAACTTGAGCATTATGAGTGTAATAGGACTCTGAATCGCAAATTATCCAAATTTTTATTCCATATTTTGCCGGTTTTGATGGAATGTATTGGCGAAATGGACATCGGCCACGGAACGGAACAAGTTGTTCGTCTATTGTGACTGTTTTTCCAACAGTATACAATGTCTTGAGATGTGCAGTCCATTTGTCAAACACAAATCGAATAGGTGAAAGCTTATCACGCCGATTACGTTCCTCGCGGTCATCAAAACGAATGCACCTTTGAATTTTCTTGAACATGTCAAGGCTCATGGTTTTGCGAAAAATAGCTCTGCCTTTATCTACATTCCACAACTGCGTAACGCACTCGCCATATGACCGGTAAACACCAGCAAGAAGAAGCAATCCGAAGTACGCACGCAATTGCTGAATTGTCAAATGTTCCCAGTTGTTGCGATATGTTCTTGCACCAAATAAATTTGTCATTCTGAGAATATGCTCTTCAATTGGCGAAAGGATCAAAAGAAAAGCCGATAGAGGAGAATCAACCGCAGAAATAGCAAAAGCAGTGGGACCTGTGAGCAAAATGAACAAGAATGATAAAGTTACCAAAACTACCAAACCGAAAAAGGAGAAAAACAGAATAAAAAATACCTTTAGAAACATTCGATTGATGTCGAAAAGAAAATCTTCTACCACGTACAAATGGTTCTTTCGTATACTCGATCAATCCATTTTTCGAATTCATGCGAATATCGAGATTTACTGCGCTACCTTCTAAAATTTCTTGTGACAGTGGTTCGATATCCGATGAATCACTTTCAAGGCTATCGTCACTCGATCTTTCAGATCGCTCATCGTCATTTTCTTCATATTCACTCGATGTCTCAAGCTCTGAACTTTCACTTTCCAACTCATTTTCATCAAAAATACGATTTCGTAGACTGCGGCGATTCATTTTCTTCAAAAAATGGTAAAATTCTCGTAAAATATCAAAGATATTGTTAGTGATGATTGATTCTCCGTTAATAACTCAACACAATATTTAACACTTAACAGAACGTACTGATAGAGAAATTTTGAATGAAAACATGCGAAAAAAGCTAACGAACACTCAAATATGTACCGGTACAAAAAGTCATCCCATTATCTTTGACACTGGTATGCGCACGCATACCAACAACAGATATGTAAGTTTTTTAGTTGGGGCACTTACAGCCCGCAGCGCCATCTGTCATTCAATGTAGTAGAAATACTTGCAAAAATATTTAGTTGGACAAAAATTCAAATCAATCGATGAATATTTACTATATTAAACAGAGTTTCAAAAAGTGAAATGGTATGCACGCGCATACCAACAACGGATGAGGGTTAACGGTGTTTTCGCGTCGACTTGTATTCTGCCGACTAGTAAAGGCCGCTTAAGCAAATGCCTAAATGTTTTTCCGCACCTGCAAAAATTTTCGCTTAATACTAAAATAACCAGAAAATGCCGCTCATATTTGGTCAATAATTTGAGGTAGTAGTACTTTGACCGTAACACTACTCCGCCGAATTTTCAGATTTTTCTTAGCTTTGAGATTGCACGTTTTTCTGAACAAAGGACTTTTCTCGCTTTTAACAAATTTTTTCCGCCTTTTCTTTTATGCTTTTACTCATTCATTCACTGTCATGCCGCCACCAATGCGAGCTCATAATGAGACAGAATAAGTGCGAAACTACTGAAAGATTTCATGTTCAGAAACTCATGTTTAGAAAGGTAAAAGTAGTCGTGGTAAATATGTGGGAATGTGTATGGGCGAGTAAATAAATAAACATATATGGGCGTGTGTTGCAGCTGTTTATAAAGTTAGAAAAAAATTCCGAACAGCAAAAAATTAACAAACAACAACAAAAAAAAAACTGTTGTGATTAATATTATATTTATATTGCAGAAAATTGGCAAAGGCAGGTGAAGCGAAGGCAAAGTTTGCTTGGCAAGTACTTATTGAGAGAAAGAGAGAATGGAGAGTTCATACGAACAGCTGATTGGCCGGCATAAGATTAAGCAACAGTTTAGTATTTATTTTCGCATACAGCACATTTTTTCGCAATTCTTTTTTCTGCACTTAGCAAATGTACTCATTTTATTTATTTGTATTTATGTCTGGCATTTGCTACTGCGTAAGCCTACGAAAGTCTTGAACAACTACTGGTATCTTCTTGACTACCTACGTCGGTCTACCTACGCGTTCGGAATTTACCTCCACTAGCAACATTTTCCGTAAAAAAGAGCAAAAATACAAACGAAAATGAAAAAAAAAATCCGACGCACCCTAACCAGATAACTCTAATCACAATGCCGCAACAACAACTACGTAACGCACTCTGGTCCCAAAAATGTAGGTTCGCATCCAGGAAGCGAAAAACTTTTAACTTGCCCACATCGCCCGCGTCACACGAAAGCAACAAATTCATGCGAAAAAATGTAGACAAACAGTGATAAGGCTTTGTTGGTTTGCGACAACTGACAACTGCCAACAAACAAAAAATTTATGATGGAAAATGAGTAAATTTTGCCTATAGCAACTTGACAATATTGGCTTGGTAAATAAAAGTACCTACATATATAAGAGGTATTTACGTACATTTGCGCATACTTATTCTTTTTAAAAACCAAATAAGTCGAGCGGAGTGGCGCATTATCTCAAACACACATGCACACACACACATGCACTCATAAGAGTTTTGACAAGTGGATGAGCACACACGATAAAACAATAAACTTGTATGCTTATCTTCGTGAGAGACAATGCTTATGATGAATTGGGCCTTGACGGAAACGTGAAATGGAATAAAAAAAAATTTTTTTCAATTGAATTAAAGCGAAAAATATAATATCTTTTATGCAATAAAATGTAACATAAAGTAAAAAAGTAGACATTTTCTAATAATCATAATAAAAAATGCTGTAGCATAATGTAACATATCACCACAAAATATAACATAACATAGCAGAACATAACATAACATAGCAGCACATATCACCACATACCCCTACAGCAATGACATAGTAGAGAAAACGCTATCCCCACATAACATAAGAGAACATATCTCAACGTAACTTAGCATAGCAATATAAACAATAACATAAAATAATTTAACGTAGCAAAATAAATAATGACATAAAATAATATAACATAATAAACATAATAGGACATAACATAATATAATATTGCATGATAATACTACCCTTACAGCAATAACATAACAGCACAGACACTATTTAACGTAAGATAAAACAACATAACTTAACATAAAATAACATATTACAACGTAAATTAACAATTGTAGCAAAGCAAAATAAACAATAACATAAAATAATGTTACGTTGCACAATAAAAAATTACATAAAATAGTCTAACATAATATGGCATAACATAGCATAACAAAACATAACTTAACATTGCATCATAACGATGATGAAGTAGATTTGCATGTTATCTTTATGAAATTTCATGTGATTTCTCACTCAAACCATAGAAACTACTGCATTCTCGTCCACACAAAATGTAGGCAAGTCTAATCAGATTTATTAGATGCGAATGTGCCTCTACCGAAATCGATTAAAAACGATTACAATGAAATTTTGTCAAGTAATGAACAGAACTAAATAAAACATTATACAGGATATAGACCATAATATGACATAATAAAACATAATAGAACATAACATGGCATAGTATCCCATAATAACAGAACATATAATATAGCGTAATATAATGTACTATATGTAACATATAACATAGTACATATCGTAGCAAACATAGCAAACATAACATAAACTATAATCAATCATAAAAAAAAAATAAACAAAATAAAAAAACTTATAAAATGCATATTAAAATTAAATGAGATATAACAGAAAAAGTAAATAAAATAAAATTCAATTTCATAAAAAAAATGTATTACGAAACTAATATAAACATTATAGAAAATAAATTGAATCAATTATAATATAAAATAGTTCAAACGAAAAACTAAAAGTTTATTTAAAATTAAAAAGAAAAATTATTTAAAATAAAATATAAAACTAATTAAAATAAAATAACTAAAAAAAAATAAAATAAGGAAAGAAAAGATTAAAAAAATTAAATTCACCTTCATAAAAGACAACCAAAAAAACAAAACTTGTAACTAAATTCACCCTCACCCATTTAGCCTGTTTTTCACAGCTACACTAATAGACGATTTTCTCATCTACAAAAGGAAAAGTGTCAAAAAAGTATGAAGAATGCTATTATATTAATTAACTTTCTCCAGCTAAAATTTGAAAATCAAACTTTCGTCATCCTCAAATCAACTACAACGAATTTCATTACTTAAAAGTCACAGATTTTCAATGAACAAAAGTTGTTAAGTAGTGAAAATCAATTTTGCACTGTGTAGTGCTAATCAGTAAGCTCGGAATAAACAAATACTCATATACTTAACTAACCTGTTTTATTTGCTTAAAATTTTCATATACAATGACAATGAAGCCTCTACTCTACTCCTATCGGACGCACTTGAAACAGGCCAACTTTCGACGTGCTTGAGGTGCGAACGCAACACCGCAATTAGCAGGAATTCGTCGAATGAAAACACAAACTGGAAATTGTTAAAATAGTAAATCAAATAATAGAAAAATGCCGAGAGCATGTAATCAACAAAAAATGTCTCCAGTCAAGTGTTGGTTTAGACAGATAACAGTCGGTGGCATTGTGCAACTAAATAACACGAAAATGTCAAATACAAAATATTTCTATTTTCTAGTTGCGACTTATTCAACAAATATTTTTTAGCTTTATTGTGTGAAATCTTGTTTTAAAAATTACTCATAAAATTTATTCACCTACATTTGTGCGAGTATGTGAGTGAGAAGGTCTGAAATTCGGACAGAAAATAAAAATAAATAAAACACCAAATGTTTTTAAACAAAAAAATACTTTGTCCTATTCGAAATTATTTCAAAGGTGTGACATTTGTGTTAATTTTGCAACACTCATTGGCTATTTCGCTCTGTTCATGTCTGGTCAAGAAACATATATTGAAATCAAAAACACTTGTCATGTCAGGTTTTTTTGTTGTTTTTATTTTCTTTTACTTTCTTCTTTTACTTTTCCTGTTATTTTAATTTATTTAGTTATTTAACTATTTTTATTTTATTTTATTGTTTTTTTATTTATTTAACATATTTTTTTAAATTTTGTATTTTCTTTTTTATTATTTCATTTATATTTTTACTTAGTACATATGTGTTTGCAACAAAAAATAATTATTATAGTCGAGCAGTCAACTTATAAACGAAATCTGTATTAATGGACCGAAATTACTCATCTTCTCAATGTGCTTTGATTGAGCGCCAAAACAAAAAAGAACATTTCACACGGCCAACAGGTGGCGTTGGTGAAGAAAAATTCGAAAACTGCTCATTTTAGAATATTTTTTACAGTGGTGGAAAAAAAAATAGACTCTTAGCCTTGAAATGCATTTGATCGTTCATATCCCCAATATTGTTGCACAATTGTTTAATAATTTTGTACTCGTTTCTTCGTTCAAATCTAGTGCTCTCAACAACAACAAAAATATTAACCTTTCCATTAAAAAATAAGAGAAAACACGACTCTTGCTCTTAGAGTACCTAAACAGGCTGGCAAAAAAAATAGACTTTTTTTCATTTTATTTGAAATTTTTTTCAAATAACAGCTATTTCACTAAAAAAAGGATACAAAACTTTAAATACGCATTAATAATTAATGGTTGAACCTCGATTTTGGACTACAGCAGCGCACCTTCGGGGCATCGAGTCCACGAGCCGCTCACACTGTTCCTTTAGAATTGTTTGCCAAATCTGTAGCACTTTTCTCCATAGATCCATTTTATTCGTAGCTTTTGGCATTTTAGAGAGCTCTCGCTTCACTATTCCCCATAAATTCTCAATAGGGTTGAGATCTGGGCTCTGCGAGGGCCATTCCAGTACCCGAATACCTTCATTACGCAGCCAAGTTTTTGTTACAGTTGCAGAGTGCTTCGGATCATTGTCTTGTTGAAAGCGCCAAATTATCGGCATCTCCTCTGAAGCATAAGGCATCATAACATTTTGTAAAATATCCAAGTATTTTGCCGAATCCATTATACCATCGATTCGGTACAATGGCCCAACACCATAGTATGAGAAACAGCCCCATACCATTATACTTCCGCCTCCGTGTTTCACCGTTTTTTTTGTATACCGTGCTGTCAGTTCTTTGCCTGGAGGTCTGTGGACATAAGTGCGACCATCGCTGCTAAAAAGATTCATTTTGCTTTCATCAGACCATAGTATATTTCTCCAATTTTTGCTAGGCTCATTTAAATGCTCTTTGGCAAAAGACATTCTCTTTTGGATATTGTTTTTACTTAAAAGTGGAACATTTTTCGCTATGTGCCCGGGTAAATTTGCTAATTCCAAACGATAACGAACGGTTCGCGAACTGATAGGCAGGCTCAAAGTGTTTTTAATATCATTGGATGTGGCAAAGGGCTGCGACTTCGATATTCGGATCATAGCGCGGTCTTCTAGTATGGTCGTCTTCCGTGGTCTTCCCCGTTTTTCGTCGGTTCTATTTTTGCTTTTAAGCGCATTTCTCACTAAATGATCGGATCTTTTAACAATTTCGGCAATATTTTTGATGGTATAACCTTTTTCCCGAAGATTTTCTATGATTTTTTTTTCACTTTCGGTACAATGAACGCGGCGACCCATTTTACAAACATTCAATTCAAAAGCACGCTAGTGAATAATTATTCATGACAATACAATACTGGATTAGCTAATTTCTTTGATTTGAAAAATTTTAAGTGGAAATTAACGGAGCTTTTCCCATTTAAACTGTTATGAGTCTATTTTATTTGCCAACCTATTTAGGTACTCTACGGGCATGGATGGTGTTTTCTCTTTTTTTATGTTGGGAAGGTAAATAATTTTGTTGTTGTTGAGAGCAGTATATTGAAACAAACAAACGTGTGCAAGATCGGTATTTAATATTTCAATATTATTTAAGATATGAACGATGAAATGCATATCAAAGGTAAGAGTCTATTTTTTTTTCCACCACTGTATATTAATTAATTAGACAAGTAAAAACATTTTTTTGAAAAATCCCACTCGGAATGGGATTTTCGGAAGGATTGCATTTACTGTTGAATAGAAGGATCTGTTCTCTATCAAATTTGACAATGTTATTCCGATTTCGAATACAAGTTGCATATTTTTTTAATTATTAATTTCACTATTTCGAGTTTTTATTTAATTAAATTTTTTATTTCTTTGATTTTATTAAATTTTTTAGATTTTATATGTTTTTATTTTATACTCTTTTATTTTAATTATTTCTCATTTCTCTTTTTATTTTATATCTTATTAAAGGTTATAAGTATTTGATTTTATGTTTTACTTCATTTTTATTTCGTTTGACATTTTATTTTATTCTATCTTGAATTTTTGGTTTTATTGTATTTTATTTTCTATAATTTTATTTTATTTTATATATAATTTTATTTTTTTATTTTGTATTTTATATCATTTTTATTCCCTTTTACTTCTTTCAGCTTTTTCCTTTGATCTAGTTCTTATTTCAATTAATGTTTTCATTATTTGTAATTTTTTTCCTGTAATTTATTTTGAATTTAGTTGTTTTTATATTCTTTTATTTCATATTTTAATTTATTTTTTATTCTGTTTTATTACTTTTCATTATTGTTAATTTTTTATTTTGTATCAGTATTAATTTGATATTATTTTATTTTTTTTATATTTTACTTGACTTTATTAGTCTTTTTTACTTAACTTATTTTATTTTCCTTATTTAATTTTTTTACTATATTTTGGTTTCATTTTATTATTATTATTATTTTATTTGTTTACTTTATTTTTTTTTTATTTTATATTTAATTTTATTTTTTATTTCACTGTATTTTATTAAATTATTTTTTTTTTTTACTTTATTTTTAATTTTTTTATTTTATGTTTTATTTTTTCATATTTTTCTTGATTTTATCTCTTTCGTTTACTTAAATTTTTTCATTTTTTCTATTTTTTTTTTTAATTGCTATTGTTTAATTTTTTTAATTTATTTTTAATTTTTTTATGTTATATTTTATTTTATTTCATATTTTCATTTAAATTTTATTTCTTTTTTTATTTCCTGTAGCATTTTATTTTACTTTTCTTTACTTTTTACTTTTTTTTTTCATTTCATTTTCCTTCATTATTTTTTTATTATGAATATTGTTATTAATTATTTTTAAATTTATTTCATTTTTGAATTAATTTTACTATTTCCTTTTATTTCGTTTAACTTTTTTGTTCAACTTATTTTCATTTAATTATTTTTATTATAATTTGTATTTGATATTTTAATTTTCACTTTTTTAAGTTTTATTTTACTAATTTAATTTATTTTTAATATATTTGATTTTATTTCACATTCTTATTTTATTTGTATTATTATTTATTCTTTTTGTTTTACTTTTATTATTATTCTTTTATTTCATATTTTAAATAATTTGTTTCTTTTTTCACTTTTCTTATTATTTTTGTATATTTTTTTACTTATTTTATTTATATTTAATATAATAGATTTAATTTTTTATTTAATTAACTTTTTCACCCTTTTTATTCTACAATACTTTAATATTATTATTATATTTTTATTTTATTTCATATTTTTATTAATTTTTATTTGGTTTCACATTTTTGATAATTTTTTAAGTTTTTTTATTTTATTTCATATTTTTATTAATTTTGTGGTTATTGTTCATTTTACATACATATATTTTTTCATTTGATTAAGTGCTTAGTTTATTATATTTTAATGTTTTATTCTATTTCCCCACGGTTATTCCTCCTAATATCTTCATTTGCTTAATTTTTAGCATTAGCAATTTTTTTCATTTTCTCTCTTTTGTCAATTTCAGCCACTCACTGCTTGAGAAATGCTAAATCGACAAATTCAAGCGTTCATAAAATGTGCTTCATAAAAATATTAAATATAACAGATTCCTTGCAGAGAAAAGCGCATCAGAACTTCCAATCACATATTCAAACATACACACACAGCCATGTATGCTTGCGCTTGTGAATGTGTGGGTATGTCCCATATAAAACTGTATATCGTGGATATTTCTACGGAAATTTAATATCCTTTCCTTTTTGTAATTTTTTTCGCGAGGTTTACGCACACACACACACACGCGCATACTACTCGCTTCCGAAATATCGAAAAATTTCTCTATAAATAATTCAATTTTACAATAGTGCAGGGAGAGCACTCACACGCAACCCAGTTAAAGGAGCACACGAGGGGATGTGTTTGCTATCACAGATCTCATAACAGGCAGTCAAAATAGGAGGCAAGTGCAGATTTCTGCGCGAAATAGGAAACGACAAAAAAATCTCGAACGTTTCATATCACATTTCCGGCTCATGTCAAGTGCACACACACGTCCACAGGTAAACACATGCATATGTATGTGTATGGACGTGCATGTGTGCAATCAAATACACAGCTAAAACATTTATTAAGAGCCATAGTGATTCGAGAACAGACATCCGTTTGCTGTCAGGTTGCTCGAGCCCGCATTACCACACACAGGCACACACACACAAAGCCATGGCTGGAGGGTGTGAGTGTATATCAGCGTCTAATCGAGTACTTGCATTCAAATATGTATGTACGTGTTAGTGTGCGCATTCATTTTGGCACGTACAACAAAATTTGACATATGAGCACACATCTGAATGTCAAATAGTTTTCATGTACGAAGCAAAGCCAAAGTGTCAACGGGGTCATTGGACGGGTCGGACGCAATGGTGAAACGAAGAAGTCATAGCATATTGCCATGATGAAGCGACGACGAAGCCATATTGGGAAGTCTCGACGGCGGTGCACCCCCACGCAAAGCGCATAGAATCAGAGGCAAATCACTTTACTCCAAACTACTCAATTGTACAATGCCGCCTCGAAACTGTCATAAAAATGTAAACCACAAAATATGACACGAAAATCCTGCAAAACATATAATTGAGCTGATGGATGGGGTTTACGTAGGGTAATAACAGCTGTGGTGGCTGTGCTTGATGGCTGTCTGAGTGACAGGTTGAAGCCGCAAAACAACTCGAAATATCGAAATCAAGCAGCAACAACAAGCAATGCCGCGCCGCGCAGCCAGCCAAGCCAGCCAGCCGCTTATGACAATCGTACTAATGCAATCATCGCAAATTCAGTTTCGCACGAGTAGCAAAGAGCGGTGGGTGAGTGAATGAGCAGTGAAGCTCAAATATACCCACAAACGGCAAATCAGTTGGTACAAAAGTCAGCTCCAGCGACACCGCCATTGGGAGTCCCAGCAGCTGACTGCCTGAGTAAACACAGTAAAATATAACTTTGCCAGTGAAATTTGGCTACTTCCGTTGTTGTGTGTACTTCCCCCCCCCACTGCACCGCCCACGTGCAGCCGCAACCACTGTAGCTTTCTTCCTCTCTAGGGAAATCAAAAGAGATCAAAATGTCATCTTTAAGAGCTTAAATTTGTATACAGCGGGGGCCAAGGGGGCGTAGCAAGACATTAAGTGGAGGGAAGAGCCAGCAAAGGAAGACATTTAAGTGCCATATTACCTTCAAATATAAAAAAAATGTAGGAGAAGGTAAGCTAAACACAAACGGAACTAGCAAAAAATATAGACAAAAAAGTATAAACAAACGTAAGAAGCTAAAACAAAGCGAGGCAAAACAAAAAAAGAATAAAAAATAAAATAAAAAATCACATAAAAAGCACTCGTTTTGTGTAGAGGAAGGATGTTATGTCCTTGCCCAGAAGATTAGCATAAACACACACATATACACACATGTAAATATGCATTCATATTTGCTAACGCTCGCTTTTGCCGCCACTATCATATTTATGTGCAAATTTTTATTGCTTAAAAATCCTATTTTATTATTTTTTGCTCGAAAAATAAAAAAATAGAAATAAATGTGGCCATAAAAATCTGTTCAATAATCATTCGAACGACAAATGACAGGAGGCAGGCAGGCAGGCAGGCTTCTTGAACTTGCAAAGGTGCACAACCGACATGCTTTTTAAGAAAATATTCATATACCGACAGGCGGTTGTGTTTAGTGCTAGGCAAACATGCGTTTCCAGACGCAGAGAGTGGGCTGCGAGTAAAGGTGAAAAAGCAATAGAAAGGATCTGCATATTGTATAAATGTATGGGTGTGGGCATATATTTGTCTGCAATGAACCGCTGTGGCTGTGTGTATTCAAAATGGCGTCGTTTTATGTGTTATGTGTGTGGCGTGTAGTTGAGTATGTGCAAATATTTAAATAAAATATACAGCCTTTGGAGGAAAATTGCATTTAAATATTTATCGACACGGTTGATAGAGTTTCTAGTGTTAAAAAGGAGCAGCACTTTGAGATAAGAATTTGAAATTAGTTTATATTTATTTATAAATGGATGTGGAAAAGCTTTTAGCTTTGCGTTGAAAGTTCATAAAAAATATGTATATTGCTTGATCATACAGAATATTTCCGAAATCAAATAGGTGATATGAAATACATGCGACAAAAAATCATGCCATAATCTTCACTTATATTGAATTTGTAAGTAAAAAAGCGTAAGTGTTCTCTAAAACTTAGTAAGCAGAAATTGAGCGCTGTGAAAGGACTTTAGTTTAATTTTTGATATGTTTTAGATAGGTGGCAGCCTTATCTTAGAGATAGTTTTCAAATAGAATGCTCGGAAATGCGTACCATTTGATACCCCTGTTGTAGTATTTTATTAATGTGCATATTTCATTTAACTAAATTTTTTAGATAGGAGGCAGCCTTATTTTTTAAATATTTTTGAGCTAAAGTAGCCTTAAATCCATACCAAACGCATATTGTAATATTTTATTTAGTGTGTATATTTCATTTATTAAAATTTTTAGTAGGTGGCAGCCCTATTTAACAAAAATATTTCTTTTTGAATTAAAATGTTCTAAATTGCTTTCGTTTGATACTCATATCGTAATATTTTAGTTATCACGCGTATTTAATTTATTCAAATGTTTTTATATAGGTGGCAACCATATGTTCAAAATATTTTTGAACTAAAGTGCTCTTAAATAAACACTTTTCGTTTGATGCCCATATTGTAATATTTTAAGTAACGCACATATATCATTCACTTAAAATTGTAGATAGATGGCAGTCTTATTTTAAAAAATCTTTTTGAATTAAAATATTCTTAACTGATTTCGTTTCATACTCATATTATATAATAATATTTTAGTTATCATGCGTATTTAGTTTACTCAAATGTTTTTAGACAGGTGGCAACCTTATTATAAAAATATCGTGGAACTAAAGTTCTCACAAACACTTTTCGGTTAATGCACATATTGTAATAGTTTAGTTAACGCACATATATAATTTACTTACATTTTTTAGATACATAGGTGGCAATCATATTTTACAAATATTTTGATTTAAAGTGATTTTAAACAACTTTCGGTTGATACCCATATCACAAATATTTTATCGTGCATATTTTTTTTTTTTAAAGGTGGCAGCTTTATTTGGAAACAGTCTTATGTAAATTTTTTTCTAAACATCCTTCATTTGAAAGCATCTTTTTAAGCAGCTTTCGTTTGATATCCTTATTACAATATTTTTCTTATCGTGCGTATTTAATTTATTTAAATTTTTTAAACAGGTGGAAGCTTTATTCAGAAACATGCTTGTATTAAATTTTTTCTAAGTAACTTTTACTTGCTATTTATTTATTTTGATACCTAAGCTACTTAACTATTTGTGTCAATTAATTTTCTGTTTCGAGTTTGGTGGCAACCCTATTCAAAAATACTCGCAATATTTTTTTTTAATATCTTTCGTTCAATACTCTTATTGTCATGCTTTCATAAATTAATTCAAAAGTTTTTTTTTTAACAAATGGTAACCCTTTTTTAAATTTCAATATTTCTGTATTAGATATTGACCCTACTCCAAAGTATATTACATTAATTACTTCCCTAAATACCTTTTATTTGCTACCGATATTTTAATATGTTACCTAACCAAATACTAGAGTCAATTAATTTTCCGTTTTGAGATAGATGGCAATCCTATTTAAAAATATTCAAAATATTTTTTTTTAATACCTTTCGTTTGATACTCTTATTGTCATGCTTTTATAAATTAATTCAAAAAAAATTTTTTTTTAAATGGCAACCCTTTTTAATTTTTAATATTTCTGTATTAGTTTTTGACCACCTAAGTGGCGCTGTAGTTGAGAGTTATTAAAGAATCCTATTTAAGATATTAGGCTCTTACTTAGAATATGCAGCTATCAGTTACTGATCCGAATTAAGATTTGATTTATTTAAATGTAAAAGTAAGCATTGCAAACATTAGGCAACAGCAGCAACGCTCTACAACCATGCTCAAGCAACAATAAAAACACAATAAGCATCGTCTAATATTATTTCAAGTATATTTTGAAGCGACCAGCTTTCATTACGCTTGCAAAAGCTGCGCAATTTCATCGCTTTAATTGAATTTAAACGCTAAATGCCCTTATGCGGGTGAATAAATATTCCAACAACAACAAAAGAAAGTATACAAACCTACTGGGGCTTACTGCAAATGGCAATGAAAGCAGAGTAGGCGCAGCTGCTCTTATTCGTGTGGAAGTGTGTGAAGGTGTATGTGTATGTGTCCGCCCATCATCCAACTGCGTTAAATGATATTAAATTATATATACAAACATACAAATTCACATATGAACATTTGGTTTTCACACACTTGCGCCCCCCATATTCCACCTTCAAAGATGCTCATTGTAAGCAACTCGTAAACATATCTATTAGCAAGTATGTATGTATGTAGGCACACACACACAGCCATACATATCAAAGTAAATAACTACTAATAAGTAATCACCCTGACTGGCCTCAATCTAAATGAATTTTGATTGAGTTTAATTAACTTTTATTACGTTTTGTCACCCTCACAAGGCAATGCGTGCACCCACACACACACACACACATCCCACGCCGCACATATAGAAATGTAAATAAATGTAAAAGTCTTTGATGGTGTTTGTGACCATTGGGAGCAAAGTGCAGGCAGTTCAATCTGAAGACAAGGCAAATTATATTAAATTT
Organism: Anastrepha fraterculus; assembly: GCA_037575425.1. Taxonomy (NCBI): domain Eukaryota; kingdom Metazoa; phylum Arthropoda; class Insecta; order Diptera; family Tephritidae; genus Anastrepha; species Anastrepha fraterculus. The sequence goes on from JAYXIM010003309.1 coordinate 34,150, forward strand.
GAATGCTCGTTATGGCTGCTGGCGTGAAATGTATATTTTTATTGAGTACTCAACGTGTGTGTGTGTGTGCGTATATAGAAAATGCAACTACCCAGCAAGGCACAAAGGCGGTTGTTATTGTATTTGACAGAAAATTGCAATGCTCATACAGTAAGTGTAAAAAGTAAATTGTCAAAGAAGTGTGATTAGCATGGCGATACGCAGTCGTAGGCACAGAAATTAGTCAGTTATTTCTCTAGCGGAGTAATTATTACTAAACGAGCATTACTCTATTTTGCATCGCATGCATTCCAAGAACGTAATTCCATTTATTCAACATCGCATATATTAAAGTTTCAGCTGGTTTATTGCTTCGAAGCAATAGCAGGCGGGGGTCTGCCTAATGCTGTTGCTTTAAGAGTTACTCGAAGATCCTACCTTTAAGCCTTGAAGACCTTTTTCCACGTAATGAGTAGAAATAAAATAATTAACATTACAGGAAAACAACGAACTCCAAATTAGATCAAAAATACTTGAAGAAGACACTTCAAAACGTAGTTCATTATTAAGGAGTGTGGGGGTTATTTTAGCTCATTTGGAATTGTTTCGAGAGTCGATGGGAAAATTTCAGCGAATAATAAAACCAATCACGTAGAATACTTTTTTTTTCATTAGTGATTAGATGAGTGTTTTGACTAAGAATGCTAAGAACTAGAAACACAAATCTTTGAACGAGAAGGAATGAGAATTCTAGAATTGCCATCATAAGGTGTTTTTTGTTTTTGTGACAACACCAGGCCGAAAAAAGTAGTTTTGAGATAATTGAGTTTAAAGTTTTGAGAGTGGGGCCGCATGACGAGTCTGACTCTATCTGCTAAAACGGCTGTAGAATCGCAAATACTGGGAATATCCTTCCAGAAATTTTACAGTATATTCTTAAAAGCTTACTTTCGAAATATCAAAAAAAAATTTTTTTTGTTTTGGAAATTCTAGACCACCGGGACCTCTTAATAGAGCAATATGAAATGCCACCTTAATCAAACAGTTCCTAAAAAACACAATTTGTTTTATATATAAAATAAATATAAAAGTTAATAAAAAAACGCAAATAGAAAAATTAGTAAATAGAAAACAAAGAAAAATTCTTTAAATTACAAAAAAAAAATATTAAAAAATTTGAAAAGCAAATTAAAACTATATTAAATGAATTTAAAAACATCCTAAAACCATTAATTCTTTATACTACATATATAGTGAAGGGAAAAAACACAAAAAACAATTTTTTTAATTAAAAAAAATATTAAAAATAAATTTTTTTTTTTTTAATATATTAAATGACCATTTACCACCATAAACCATTTATTCTTTAGCAACCATAATTCTTAGGGGAAAAGCACGAAAAAAAATATTTAAATAAAAAATATTAAAAACTTTAAAAAAATTAATTTAATTGAATTTAAAAACACCCTAAAACCTTTAGTTCTTTGGCACCTATAATTCTTAGGGAACCTTACATTTTCCAGTCCAATTTTTATCAGATTTATTACAAACGAATTTGCTTTGCCGCTTTTAAATATGAATATCTCATAAAAAATAAAAGAGGCGTCGATGGAACAAACAAGTTTCAAGATTAAGATGTTCAAGTATTGCTTTATGTCAGGTTAGCAGATGAAAAAAATTAAAAGTTAACTTTCATTAGAAATCAACGAGAATTTTGAACTACTTCAAATTTACAATTTTTTTACGCTAAAATTTAATGAAATATACAACTGCGTATCAAAAAATGCTAAGCAAGTCGAAATTATTTTCACATATAATTCTTTTTCTTTTCTGACGAACAAATAAACAAAAAAACATTTATTTGTTTGTTGTTATTCAACTCTAAAACTACTCCACTATCACTAACTCTATAGTAAATAATATAAAATAATAAAGATTAGAGCAAAATATTTGCAAAATGCATATTCAAGTGCAAATGTGAAAGAGAAAAGCGAATAGGAACTGTTTTTGTACGGAGAACACCAGCAGAAAGTCAAAAAGAGCCAGTTTGTTAAATTAAGAAACAAAAACTGTCACAGATACTGAAGTAAATGACAGAATCCAATCAAAGTTTGCTTAAGCTGCATGCAAATCACATGCAATTATGTATCTACATGTGGGTGTGTATGTGTGGTAGTGCAACACTTAAATGCAACTACTAAAATATGAAAGGATATTAAAATTGTCAAGCTGGACATCTAAACATAAATAGATAAGTTGAATTATTATGCTTTTGACTCCCAAAAGGCAAATTGGATTTCACACTGTACTTAGTTGGACGATACCAAAAAAGTGCCACATGGAGTGTGGAAATTTAAATAATTTAATTTGTAGCCGGGCATGGCCTGCAGCAGGAACGACGTGTATTGCATTATTTAATAAGAAATACATTCGCTCTTAAAATCAGGCAAATACATGCATACATACATACATACATACATATATACACGCATACATATATACACACATACATATATACACACATACATACACACACATGCAGACATATATGCATACACATACACACATGGCTACCCTAACCCTGAACAGCATTCGCAAAATATGTATCAAAGTCGCAAAATACTCCCACTCACTCACTCACACATCGGCACGCACGCGTACATATGCACATACAGCAACGTCTTGATGTGAAACGTATTGCATTTCTGTTGCACTCGACTTGCATTTAAATGATTGATGCACTTTGTTATTATTGATTTTTTATTAATTGAAGCAGTGATATACGCAGCAGCAGTGACTTAATTAAAAATTATCACAGTGGCATCTGTTGAGCGATAGATAAGCAAACAAACAAACATGACAGTGAGCTGCAAGGCTTATTGCCTGCAGTACTTGATTATTTAACAAGAAAAAAAAAACAGAATTACTATGGCATACTTGAACCGCGCAATGACGCAAGAAAAGACATTTTATCAGGCAAAACAAATTTATACAGAAATTAAAAATTCAAATGACATTCTTGCGTAGTAAACCGAGCAAATAGAGGAATGCAAAAATAACTTTAAGTATTCTGTTGTTTTACATCATTTAAAATAATACTCTAGATTTGGCTTTTCTGCTTTATTGTTCCATCTTCTTTGAAATCACATAAAATTCTAAGCTTATTAAGCCTCTAAAGATCGAAGAAAGCTATCACTGCCAATATTAAAGAAAACAGAAATGACACTTAGAACTGCAACCATCATATCCATAAAATCATCTTTGGTCTCAACTTCGACCTTGAAATCAGCAACAAAAGAGACTGAGAACCTCTAAGTTCATACGCCAAGTGAAGACGAGATTTCAGTATTTACGAAGGCTTCATAAATTAGCATTGAAAAAGCAGCTGACAAAACTGGTGATTAATTTCTTTGTTGATCTTGATGTTGCTCCACAAATGGAAAAAGATTGAGATGGTTTAAGGAAATTTTGGGATATAACGAAAGATTTGCCTTCTAGGGCACTACATTGGGCTTCTGACGCCACCGAGTTTGTGGGATCTTCGTAATCTTCAGAGTCACGCCAAGGCATCGTAATTTTGCTCCGCAAAAACTTAAGACTCAGATTTGCGGAGACAGATGGGGACAAACATACTATTTCCCTTAACTGCCACCACTTTAGCACCTGAGAAAAGTACTCAAGCAGCAGTCTCAGATATTGTAAAAATGCCCTTCTATTAGTAATTTGTGTACGGTGCGAGAAGCTCTGAGTGGATTATTTGCGACGACATTACAATCGAGGGAATGAATGTTTAACGCCCTCTGCATCTTTGCATCTCCATAACTACATTTCCGACTGCAGAAAACAGCCTGAAAGGAGCATCTGACTATCCGCAACGAGTTTTTAGCAGCCACTGCGGGTTTGTTCGTGTACACCTGCTTTAGTGTGGTTTACTTTGAAAAGTGTTTCGTTCGCAGTGTTTTTACGCTTTATTTGCCGCCAATAGCGAAATTATCACTTTGTACGTCACATTTATCGCTATTCAACATCGGCGAATTATTGAATCGTTTTGGCTATGCAGCTTTAGATTGTTTCGTAGTGATCTTCTTGCATCCAGCCACGGTATTTTGGCCCATATAGGGGAGATTCCCATAATTTGCCGCTCTTAACAGCTAAAAATAGTGAGATCGGCACTCACAAAGAAACTTGACTACCATTGCTCTCAGAGTTGTAAGGTTCAATTATTTTGTACGTATGAGCAAAAGAACTTGAAGGCGAGCAGCGAAATTATGCCTGCAATGCTCCTATTACTAGCTCTCTCCATGAACTCGATAGATTATCTCGAATTCTATTGAACTCGATTTTACTTTACGTAAACTGTGTTTTCTGCTCAATTAAACTGTGTATTGTAATTTAAATTTTGAATAACGATAATTTTGTAGTATCGAGTGTGTAAAAGGAATTGTAATTTAACTTCATGTTTCTTTTTTTGTATACATTTTTGGTAAATTTATTTTTGTAGTAATTAGCTGGTAAGAGCAGTTTTTTATTGATTTCTGAAATTGAATAAATTTACATAAAAAAATAAAAATGAAAAAAGCAAATATTGCCTTGAGTTTTCAGTTAATGTTCAAGTTGATACTTCGACCAGCAAGCTGCGTTAAAATCCTCTAGCCTACCGCATTCAAGTGGCATAGTTTACACCTCTTATTAGGGAAATACTAATATTCACATCAAGTACTATATAATATTTTCTTTTTAATTTTCATATATTTACATATTTTCAATTTAACCTACTTTTATACATATTTGTTCTTCCCTATGTCACAAGAGGCGGTGTAGAAAGAAAAAATCCATAAAATATAACCAAACTACTCAACTACTTTCAACCGCCAGTGAATTTGTGCTGACACTTTTATTGACCAATTTGTCTGCAAACAAAGCTGATATTTAACAACTTACACAATTATCTATAGCAACGCTTCATAATAAAACAAATAATACAAAATTTTATTTCGTTTTTCCTGCACTCACTCACATATCTCTACATGCCTTACCAAAATTCAAGTAAGAAAAGTTCTGCAAACCAACCGAGAATTTTTAAGCAAATTTTATTACAAGCAAGCACAAAAATATTTTCCCACTATGTCAAGCATGACAAACACAGTGATTTTATGAAATTGTGAAAAATAGTTTCAAAAAAATTACAAACAATCGCATAGGCCATATAAGCGTCACCTAATTGCAACCAAATGCTCGGTGCGACAGAACTGACTAACGTCAAAGCAAAGTGCATGCATACACACGCGAGTACCTGTATACGATTTACAGACACCTGTACGTGTGTATGTATGTATCCACATTTATTTCTAGACATTTATTTATACGACCCTCTACTTTTGCGCCGCCAGTCAAGTAGTGCGGCGACTAACTCCCTGCCATTTAAATGCTGTTGGCGAGAAATCCTGGTTGGCTGCAATAAATTGCCGCAATCAACACTCTCGAACCTAACTTTTCCAAGCATTTATAAAATGAGATCATAAAAAAATGTGAAGGAGACAGCATGAGGAGCTTAAAAAAAATATATAAAAAAACGAGGGCGAAAAAAGAATCAGTGCAATAATCCATTTAAAAGCATTTATGATGATTGCCTCTGCTCCAGTTTTGTGGTCTTTTTTTTTTAACTTTTAACTATGCATTTACGGTTTTGGCTGCGTTTGTTGCTTGCCTATACCGCACATTGACAAATAAATTGACCTTTTTCCGCCTCCCTCCACTAGCAGCCAGCGCGCAATGGCGTCACATTCATTGACGGCGAATAAATTTAATTAAGCGCACACAGATAGGCAACACATTGTTGGAGGCAAACGAAAATATATTAGTTTATTCATATGAGGCCACACTGGTGGCACCCACGACAGAGTCACCAATTGGTCATATATCACTTTTACCGCCAAGCAATTCGAAATTTATAGAAATAGAAAGTGGAAGGCAACTGGCAACCCATAAAGGGCGTATCTTTGAGTTAACGCACACTGAATGTGCACATAAAATTTGAGTTGAAAACAAATTAGTTATATAAATATAACCAGAATTAAGTTAGTTATGAAAATATAACGAGAATTACGTTTATTATAAACACAACCAAAATTAGGTTATTTATCAAAATTTAACCAGCACTAATTTGGAGGCTATTTGAGCTGTAACTAGTTATCGACTGGTTCCAAAGTTACTAGTTGCATACTAGTTACATACTTGTCTCAACTTTATGGCATATTTGATTTTAAGTTCATTGTCTATTTTCACAGAAATAAAAAATGCAATACAGCAGATCAACTATGAACAGCAGTTTTAAGCGAATTGAGCTCTAACTGATTAAGCGTAAAAGAATGTACGAATTAAAAATATATATGAATGAATTTAAATTGTATATAATATAATTGGCGCTTACGACTTTCTGCTGTGTGTTTGGACGAGCTCTTCCTTCTAATTGTGGTGAGCGTCTTCATGTTTTTTCCACAAATGGGGGGAGCTACAGTTTTATAGTTTCTGTGAGCATCTTTCTCGTGCCAGAAATACACTCGTAAGTTTGCATTGTCTGCTGATGGACGACAGCTATTAGAAAAATCTTTTTCTATCATTTGGTGTTTCATGCCCGGAGTCGCGAGCCCGAGTATACTACCAAGTAGAGGTCACGCGCCAACCCACTGGACTACCTCAGACGCATAAATTATCCATATAAATAAAAGTAGGAAATAATTCAACAACTCTTTTTGAAGCAACTAGTTATCAACTAGCTGTAAACTAGTTTCCTATCGACTAGTTACATACTAGTTTTTCAAAACCTTCTTCACAAACTCTTTTTCAAACAATTAGTTATCAACTAGTTACTAATGAATTAGTTTTGCACTAGTTTTTGAAAAACTAGTTTACAATTTTCACTTATAATAATATCATACAGTTTGAAAATATTTTCGGTCAGCGTCAAACAATTACTATGTACACGTATTTATATTAAAGTGACCTCATCATCAAATGTATTTACTTGAACTGCTTACTCTTTAAGTTCATTATTCGTTTACCACTTGTCTGCTATTAAATAGTTCATTTTCTATTTGATTAACCCCCTATGGGGCTAACATTGCTACCACTTTTTCAATTAAGCTTGACAATAACGTCACAAACGTCTATGGGAAGGTTTGCGGCGTTAGTTGAATACCATAATTGACTTGTTTTTATTTCATATGACAATTTTAACAAGCAGTAGTGGGCAGTGATCAGTGACCTCTATAACACAAATGTTGAACATTAATTTACTTGTCGCATCAAACGTTGTACATAGGTACATAGGGTAAATGGAATGCAAATTGGAAATGTAATTAGCTGAACTTAACTAGTTTGGAGAGATCCGGCTCCTGATAAAACTACCCGCTTTGAGTGTAAAATCCTAAGAAGGATTTTTAAATCAGTAAGGGAAGTTGAGAAAGAAACCACTGGCGCGCTTTGTTAAATTCGGCCAAATCGCGTAAGTGGCTATCGCGCCAATTAAAATGAAGAAGAAGGGAAGTCGCTGATGGATTTTATAGAGTCAGATACAATGATGAGATCGAACAGCGGCTTAGATATTTTGGACACCTACTCAGGATGGACGAGAGCATAATGACGAGAGAGACCTTTAATTCTCTTATTATGGGCAGTAAAAAGCGTGAAAGGCCGCCAAGAAGATGGGCAGGCGATGTCAATGCAGATTTACGCCTTATAAATGCTAGGAGAAGCGACACAATGAACTTTCTTAAAAACCAAAATTTTCAAACCACTTCCAAATTTCTAAAGCAAAATAAATTTTCTTAACACCACAAAATTTAGAAAAGTAAAAAAAATGGATTTTCAACAATAAAAAATTGTTAGCAATAAATTTAAAATTGAAACAAAAACGTTTAAAAAAAGTTGACATTAAAAACTTTAATTTGTAATAAAAGTAAATTTGTTTTAGGCAGCAAAATATCGGGCTGAAGCTCAGTTTAACGGGAAAATATAGTTAAAGAAGTACTAAAAAACTGGTCCTGAGAGTTCAAAACGATTGAAACCTCTCCGAAAAAAAAGAAATTACTGATTACTACAAATTTAAAAACTTACTGAAAAACTAAACATTTTCAACCAATTCAAAGTTTCTAAGCAAAATTTTTAATTTTCTTAAAATCATAAAATTTTTTAAATGGAAAAAAATGGGTAAGCAACAATAGAAAATTGTTAGCAATAAATTTAAAATTGAAACAAAAAAAGTATTTTAAAGGGAAAATCGCAAAGGACGCAATGAACAGAGTCGTATGGAGCGCGTTTGTGGAGGAACGAGTCCAGCAGGAGCTGCAGTAGCGATGAAGAAGATGAGTGGTGGCACGTAACCGATCACAGGCCTCACTAATCGCAACGCTTCACTCGTTTTGCATTAACAAATATTTAGCCGTTCCCACGACAGTCGGTCCTACGTTAGCGGAACGACCCGGATTTATATTCGGCCAAGGACTGTCACTCCAGCAGCATGCCCCGTACGTTTATGGGGAATATTTAGGCTGCTACAAAAACAACAAGTATTTAGTAATACTTATAAAAGTGTGCGTGAAAGTATTTAATTTTTTAAGCAAATTAAAAACACAATAAAATTTAAAACTTTTTTTTGTTTTTAAAGCAACAAACGAAATAAATGTATAAATCGCTGAATAATCAACACCTTGAGCTATTTATAAATATTATGCGCTATGAAATCGTTTTTCGCTTTTCTTCACGTAAATGCAGACATGCATACACACACATACATACATACATGGGCATACACGCAGGTATATACGAAAACCGAAATTTTATTTTTAATAATTTACGTGTTCGACGCAAACTTGTTGTTGTTTTTGCTATTGCTGTCATTGCTTTCGTTGTTGTTTTGCGGAAAATTTTCATAAATTCCCACTGCGCACAGAAGCTGAGAGAGATACGTTTGCGAAAAATTACTCATACGAAACTAATATACGCAGAAGTACACACATACACTCATAAATTCTACACTGAACTCACCTATGTAGGATCACACTTCGCATTTAAGTTGTTTTATATTGTTATTGTTAGTGTCAATGTGTTTTTTTTTTTTTGGGTATTTAAAAATAATCCACCACACCTGTACATTTTCACAAGCGCGAAAAATGTAGCAACCGACAGGCGCAACGTGCAGACTGATGGACGAGCAGAATAAATAGCATACACACTAATACATATGTACATACACACTTGCTGATGGCTAGTTAGTTATGGCTTAGTCGGCTCAACAGGGTAACAAGCGGCCAGAATAGTGAAGCAGCCAGCTAACCAACTGAGCCAATCAACTAAGCAACCGAAAATGACGCAGCAAAACGAACGACCGTCCATCTATTTTAGTTTGCAACTATGTATGCTGTATGTGTGTGTGTGTGTGTATGGGTGTTTCTGTGCACTGAAGTGGCTGTAAAAATAACTATGCCAATCAAAATGTTGGGTGGGGGAATTTCACATATTTTCAAAATTTTCGAAAACGTTGGCGTTGATAATAATTATCGAAAACTCAAATAGAAATACAACGAAATGTTTGTATGTATGAACATAGACGCATTTATGCGATAGGTGCGATTGTGTGTTAGTGGATATGGAAAATATTTCTCACTACTAAATTCGTCTGCATGTGCAAGTGTATGTTGACGTATGCGGCTGGAAGTTTTTGGTGAAAGGAAAAATAGAGAGGCCCATCAAATGTTGCTGCTGGTCTATTTGTACGTGCCTGTGTGTGTGGGTATTAGTTTGGCAGATGTGTGTTATTTGCACCACTCACGCATCACAAAATATTTTTCTCCAACTTTGCATAATGGAGTTGAGGGAAATGCATTGAATTCTACGTTGTTCCATTAGAATTTGATAAAATTTGGTAGGCTGCACAAGCAGAGAATTTCGAAATTAACTGGAATTTCAAAACATCTATGATACTACGGATTGTACCGCTCTCACCCATTCACCTGTACACGGTAAAGGTGACAGCGAATTAAACCTGTTGCGTTTGAGGTTATGAAGTTTAGTATAAAGTAGGATTTGCGCATCGAATAGAAAACTTTGTCCAACATACAAATGAATAAAACAATAAAAACTAGAGCGTGAATTGGTGCTTATTTGCATTTCTTAAAAGTATTCTGCACCTTGAAAAATTGTTTGACTAAGGGCGGAGTTTTCAGTGCCAGTTTCCATGTAAAGAGTTCTCGAAACTGAGTTTAAAGCAGCAAAATAGGGCGCTTAGGCGCAGCTTAACGGGAAAACATAGTTAAAGAAGTCCGGAAGAACTGGCCCTGAGAGTGCAGAACTAGTCGAAACTCTTGAAGAACGAACCTTTCCAAAATTTCAAGTGTTTAAAAATTTAAACATTTTCCCAAAAATCAAATTAAAATGTTCAAACAAATCAAAATTAAAAAAAATTTAATTTTCTAAATATAAAAAATTTTAAAATTAAAAAACTCGATTTTCAACATTAAAAAAATGTTAGCAACAACTCTAAAATGAAAAAAAAAACTTTTTTTTAAGAAAATATCTACATAAAATCAAATCATCAAAGCCTTAAATTAAAAAAAAAAAAACAAACAAACGTAATTCTTATTGAATAAAAACGAAATATGAAAATGTTAAATTCAGACATTAAAATAATTGTTAGCAACTAAACCCAAAAGAAAAGAGAAAAAACATTAATTTTTTTAGAATTAAAATCTAAACTTCAGCTATTAGATTGACATTTCGTTTAGGCAGAAATTTTTCCAATAAAAACTCTTAGGTATCGAAACTAATCACACTCGCACTGCAGAGGTTTCACTGTATTCAAATATGCATGTAGTTTGTAAATACAAATTTCAAAACCTTTAGTCATAAAAAAATTCGAAATTTCAAAAACTTCAGATTACTCAAATCTCATATTAAATTTTTTTTTTTCAAATTGTTCCAAAACATGTTTGAATTCACACTTCTAAACGTTCATTTCTTCAATTATAGCACAAAATTACAATTTGTTGAAAAATTTTAAGACAGTAAATTTGCAAAAAAATTCAAACTTTATAGCTTCAATAAATGAAAAATATTTCTAACTCAGCACAAAACATTCAGACCTTCAAAAAAAACGTTTTCTCAAGTCCTATAACCTTACTTTCTTCTTTTTCCGAAATTTATCAAACATATGTACATACATATACATATGTATAGTACCTTCAAAATCTTGAAATTTTTAAATCTTAAAACAAGTTTTAGAACTATTGGAAAACCAAAATTGCAAAAGCCATTAAATTTCTCATAGATTTTTTGAAAGAAATTCAAAATTTTCTAAAAGTCAAATTTGCAAAATTTTTAGAAGTATTGGAAAAACAAGTTACCATCTTTTACATAAAATTCAAAATTTTGAAAAATTTTTATAAAATTATTTAAAACAATTGCAAAGGAAAAATATTTCAAAATTATTTTTATATAAAAGGAATATTAAATTTTCGACAATTTTCACAAATTTTATAAAATAATTGCAAAAACAAAAATTAAAACTATTTACAAACTAACAAAACAGCAACAAGTTTTCGCAATGAGTTCAAAATCTTGGAACTTCTTAATATTTGAAGAAACAAATTTTAAGACTGTAGACAAACTAAAGTTTCTAAAATTCATTAAAAATCAAATTTTCGACAATTTTCTAAAATTTTACAAAATTATATCAAATAATTGCAAAAAAAAGCCCCTAAAATATTTGCAAACTAACAAAAAAAACAAGAAGGTTTTCCTAAATGAATTCAAAATATTGAAATTTTTGTTCTCTCTGCGTCCCCTCATAAATACTTAAAAAGCTTTTAAATTGGGAATCCTTTCTAGCAAACAGAATAATGGCATACATACAAATATTCATAATGATAAATTATAACTTGTGATTATTCAGTGTATGTAGTTACGAATTTTGTTCATCTAGTCTGCACTCCTGTTGGGCTATGTGCAAATGCATTAAAAATTATTTCAGTCCAGCAGCGGCCAGTAGATATTCTCAATATAGAGCACTTACCTGAAAAGAGAAAAAAAGGTGAAAAATTATCAAACTTTGCTCATATTTATTAAAAAATAAATATTCAAATTTTTCTGTGAAAATTGACAATAGTTTTGTATCACTGAATATTTTGAATATACGGAGTATAAAGTTCAAGCTTTGACACTCAAAGGTTAAAAAATGTGCATAGTGGCGAAAAGTTCGGCGATTTTCTACTATTGAATTCACAAAAATCGTATTATTTATTGTTATTGTAACACGTATATAATCTCTAAAGCTGTTCGTTGATTTTAACAAGAATGTTTATTATTTATGACAGGAACGGCTATGACAAAGATGGAAATGTAGACATGAGAGCATACCCGGTTGTACGGAGGAACAAAAAATGGCTGACTGACTGACAGCGGCCATAAAATCAAATGCCGCAATAGCAACAACATTTGCAGCATAGGCGAAATAAAGTGTGATGAGTTTTATTAAAAGTGGAGAAGCATCACAGCAGCAGGGAGGCAGAGGAGCCAAATGTGTGATGGGTCGTCGCCGATGGAGGTGGCGGCTACAAGCTGTTTAGCATTAGATTATGTTTAAGCATGGCAAATCTACAAAGTTGGCACCTTTTAACTTTGCGTGTGTGTGTAAATGTATGTGTATGTGTTAGTTCGCTGCAGCTGACAATTTGTGAAAGTGTGTGCAAAGACTTTAAAAGTGAAGGGAATGAAATGAGGAGAAGTGGGAAATAATATGCGCCAACAGGGGCGGGTTTTGAGATGGGCGCCATGGACTCTGCATAGATTATCTGTGAAATATTTTAATGATTATGATAATATGATTACTTTTGCTAGTAGAAGACAACAACTAGGGGAGGGCAGGCACAGAGGCAGACAGGCGAGCAGGCAACGTGTTAATGTGGCAAAGATGTTGTTGATTAGTTATGCAAAATAGATGAATAGAATCTGCAGCAACGAGGGTTAGAAGAGCAGATATGCACATGATTGGAATGCATGGGAAGCAGGAAGTTTGGTTTCAAAGCCAAATTTTTAGATGAATATTTAAATAGCAAAGAGAAGTAGAATAACACGACAACTACTTTAATATTCAACATCCGATCCAGTAAACATGACGCATTGTTTTTTGTGACTTTCGAGCTTTTCATTTTCGGCGCTCTTATTAAAATTTTCGCGCCAACAAAGTGTCAAATCGAATTGCCAAAGTGTCGCATAAAATGAAAATGCAATTAAAACTTGGAAGCTTCAAAGATCGAATGAGAAAATAATGCGTCAAAAATATGAAAATAATAATAACTTTGGAAATGGGTGTGGTCACGAGGGAGGCCAATATGTATGGGGTATAGTATGTACGCATTTTCTCTCAATACTTGAAAATGAAAGAAGAAGAATTATGAAAATTATGCCAAGATTTTTCACAACTACTGGCGTCGCCATCACTGCATACATATTTATATATTTTTTATTTAATAACACGTGCAGCAGTGCTTTCCGAAAATTGGTAACCAACAAAGGGCATAGTAGCAGCTCCAGCAGCTACAGTGAAAGACGTTCCATTAAAGCAAGCGGCACAAATTCATGAATAAGCAAAGAGGTCACAGGCACGGCATGAATGATAAAATACATATTAGGGCAGCGCGAAAAAGCCTCAGGGTATGGAGGAGGGCAGCTGTGAAAAGGAGTACACATGGATGCGATAAGTCAACTAGTCATCAGCGAGCAGGCCAGGCACTGTACTCACAAGCACTGAGTCGCACTACTCGTATTAACCCGTCAACCTTTGGGGAAGCAACTCAGCCAAATAACTCTTTGCAGCGTAGCAAGCAAGCACACACACGCGCACAAACACGTTCGTAAATAAAATAGCAGACAAACAAAAACAAGGCAAAGCGCTCGAAAATATACTCAGCACACAAACAAATATTGGATGCATTCGACGACTCATATGACCATTTTCCATTTTCGTGCAGATCCTTTGAGCTTCGCTTTGTCGTTGCTGGAATGCAGATTGGACTTTTGTGAGGAGTTGCAAGTTAAAAGAGAGGCAACAATTAAAATATGCATAATTTAAAACTTGCATCTGATGCTGATGATACTAGGATGTTAAAAATAAGAAATGAAAACAAAAAATGCAGTACTAACGGTGTGGTTATTACATTGACACAAGGAACGAATGCGTGTCAACTGATTACTAATTAAAATGAGGTGGCAACCCTACCAAAAATAGTGTTGCGGTAAAACTGAAAAAATGTCATTCATTTTCTACTTTTTTCGTGATATACTATTTTCGTTTTTTTTCCAAATAATGTAAAAAAGGTGGCAACCTTAGACGAAAAATTTCAGAGCTAATAAAAATATTTTTCTGTTTTATTTTTTTTATCAGCTTGTTATAACAATGTGGTTCATTCTACAACAAATATCATTTACATGACATAGCAAATTCACAATTTTGTTACTTGATTTAAAATAGGTGGAAACCCTTACACTCTGACATACACAGCTACTTAAATAAGGGGTTTTCAACTTTAGTATGCATTTAAAATCTGAATCAAGTAAAAAATTGGTACTGAAAATTAGGTGGCAACCCTAAAAAAAGTACTACTGAAGTAAAACTGTAAAAACACCATTCGTTTTCTACTCATTTTGTGATATATTTTTTTGTTTGTTTCAAATAATGTAAAAAATCTGGCAACCTTGCACGAAAAATTCAGGGCTAAGAAATACATTTTGTTTATAAGTTTGTTATAAAAATAAAGTTCATTGCACAGCAAATATCATTTACATACATGAAATAATTAATTACAAATATAGTAACTTAATTTAAAGTAAGTGGTAACCCTTTCACTTAGACGATGACATAACAGCTACTTAAAGAAGGTTTCCCCCTTTTGTTTGTATTTAAAAGTTTTAAAGTCTGAATCAATTAAAAAAAAATTTAAATTGAAAATTAGGTGGCAACACTACCAAAAATAGTGCTGAAGTAAAACTGTGAGAAAAATGCCATTCATTTTGTACTCATTTGGTAATATTCTAATTTTTGCTTTCTTGTTCAATTAATGTAAAAAAAAAGTGGCAACCTTCCACGAAAAATTTCGTAGCTAATACCTTAATTTTAGTTTTGCTAATATTCATAATTTGTTTATAAAAATATAGTTCATTCTAAAACAAATGCCATATAAATGAAAGCTTCAAACTTTGAAGAAATTTAAAAAAAAAAATGTATAATAAAATTTTAAAATTATTAATTAGAATTTTTAGCGAACACTTTTTTTAGTACATAACACAAAACCTTAAAAATTTTTTGAATTTTTTTCTCTTGAGCGAGCAACCCTCCCCTAAAATATATTGACTTCTTTTACACTTTTCTCATAAGCGAACGAATTTTTCAGTCGCTTAGGTGTATGTTTAAGAGAGAGTACACTGTATTACAAAGAGCTAGTTTTAAGGGACTCAAAAATCGCGTTAATTTCTGATGATTGTTTCTTATGACGTTGCTGCGCATTTTCACCCATTAAAAAAATTAGATGCATTCGACAACTCATTTATTAATAAATAAAATGTGCGACAGCATGTAGCTTTAAACCGCACATTTATTGAAGGACGCACTTCAACTTACGGGCCATATCATATAATAATTTTTTACAATTGTTTTTAAACCCACCCAGCTTGCATTACTATGTACCTTTATAAGCAAGCTCGTATCGCATTTAACATAACCAACACCGAAGCAGGCAGCCATCCGCAGGCATCTCCTCATAATGGGCATACCAAAGGCACACTACGTAATTTCTAATTTGTATTTGAATACAAAAACACCCATGAATATTTTAAGAGGCTGTTGCAAATGGCAATAACGGGCATTAGTGTGCCTACTAATACATAAAGGCATGGCTTAGGCATGTCTGAGTAAATATATGTAGAGCATAATTACTGTCATACGAATATTTGTATGTGCCCATGAGTGGCATAATGAGCGACCGTAAATACAGTATTATGCATACATACAAGCGCACGTGTGTGTGTGTGTGGGTGTGACAGCACTGTAATGTCACCCCTTTTTATAAGCGCATACATTCATGGCGTCATTTATTGTGTTCACCTTTCCTTATCTATCTATACTTATTTATATATATACTTGGTAGGATTACGTAAGCATACGCAAATTTACATACGCATACACACACACACACACATATATATATATACATGAAATTACATCCTGCACGCATCCTGTCACTCCTGTCCTGGCTTATCTCTTTTCATGCACTTTAACTCGTTGCTGCTAATGCTTTCGGTTTTGTTATTGCTGTTCTTGTTGTTTACAAGGGTGGGGTGCTGATGTTACGTGAACGTGGATTTGTTGTGTATAGGTAAGTATTATGTGCGAGTATGTAAAGTAGAGTGGTAGCGGCAAATTTGAATTTTATGAGTCGCCAACGAAGCGGATCCATGTTTACCCTTTAAATATTTTATAGATTTTATATTCGTGTTTTTGTTTTGTAGCTGAAGCATTCAAAGCGTCGTCGTTGCTAACCCTCCACTTGGGAGATGAGTCAAGCAAGGTCACTTTGGATTTAAATTGGAAATAAGATACAGCTCAAATAACTTTTCAAAAATTTAAAACTTTTTCAAAATTTCACGTACGTTGCACAAATTTTATCAGATACAACATAAAAGGTAGGAAACAACAAAATATTACATTTTTCTATACTTATTCACATAAGCACAGGCGGGGATGCCTGTAGACTAACGGTGGTGATAACTGGTTTCTGGTTTTTTGGAGAACAAGCAGCCAAAATTGGCATTCCTTACAATACACTCACAAGGAAACGGTTTTCCAGTTCCTCTGTGAATGCCCTGCCTTTTGGAAGAGCAGAATGTCAATTTTTGGCAAACCACTGCTCGAGAGTCTCGGACAACTGTCAGGCATAGACGTCAACAACCGAATAAGATTCTTAAACCGCACAGACTGGATATAGTCATGCTGTAAAATTACACACCTTAAACAAGTGGTAGCGAGGATGTGGCAGCAAAATGACGGGGAAGCGGTAGTTGCATTCTGGCTGAATTACCACTTTAACCAGCCAACTAGGCACAGGCTCATTAGTTGTCAATGGGACGATTAGACCATACCGAAAAAACAAGTTCGTCGTATACCCCCGTGAACGGGGTACTAGAGATTAACCAACGCTGGAACAAAATTGTTCAACTGAGACAAAAACAATGATATATAATATTAAACTTTAAGATCCGACGGAAGGCAGGAAGATCAACGATTGACCAAATTTTCGTATTAAAGCAGATATAGGAAAAACTTCGGGAACGCGTCCCGACGACGTATCATCTTTTCATAGATTTCAAAGCAGCTTACGGCAGCCAAATTCCAGCTCTTCTCAGCGAATGTCAACGATGTGATGAAAATTGTAAAAAAGCGACCCACACAAAAATTCCGCAAACTCAGGGGTGTATGGCAAAATTTTAATTTATTTCCTGTAAGGTGGTGCGGGATGGTGACCATTGAAACAGCAGCCAACAGTGGGTAAAGATATATTTATGATAGAATAGGAAGGCTTCTTTGAGTATCTATAAGGTAGCGCAACATTAATCACTTAACCGTATGATTTATCATTTTTTCAGTACACAAACAGGTAAGCAATACAGGAGAGTAAAGATCAAAATGAAGATTTCCACATTAGAATAGGTATTCTAATGTTTATGGGACTCAGCCTATAAATTGAAGTAGTAAAACAAAAATAGTTCCAAAATTTTGTTGGAATCGGAAACCTATCTTAAGTTAGAGATGCGACTACTAAGTAGTTTCATAGACCCCACTACCATAACAGATCAGTCCCACTATCTGGGTTTAGCATTTCTCTTCGTTCGATGATATCTGGTATAGCCCACAAAGTGTTTCACGCGAAGATAGGGAGCATCCATGCGTAGATATGTTTTTCGCAAGGCTGTGAGAAATCATTGTTAGATCGTTTAACTCTTGAAGTCTGCCAAGCCGGTCTTGTAGAAGTAAATAGTTTTACCGCACCTTCACCATTTGGAACTTTACCCATGCTCTTGTAGTTGTTGTTGTACCAGCATAAACATTCCCAATGTTTGTGTTGCCCGGTTATAAGTCCGTGACGTTCTGGTTACAAAGAACCGACCGTCGCAGGTTCGGACAGCTAAAAGCTGGTTGAGCGGATACTTCCAGCTTTGTTAAGCTTTCAAATTTGACTGCGAATAACTGCGCAATCCCACCTTTGCGTACATTATCTTAGAGCTTGCTGTGTTGACCTTAAATTAATCTACTTCAGAGCAGACACCAAGTGAGCAGAGAAAGTCAAAAACTGCATTTGAGTGTTGGGCTAAGAGAATGTTCGGTATAATCAGTGATTTTCGAGTTATCTAAAAAATAGTTTCGCCAAATATTAGAAGACTGGAAATTGTGTTTCAACGTACAAGAAACGAGTTTCCAGTCAATCCGCCAACCATAAAAATATAAATAACTATAAAAGGCTTCAAACAAAATGAGTATACTTGGGTTTAATAGAGGACTTAGAGGAATATCACCCAGTCTCACTAACGAGAACCGCAACGAGCTGACATCAGTTTTGGAAAGGAAGTTTTCCTGCTGGCACTAAGAAGATTCTGAATGAATGAAATATTTAATAAGCCTATGGAGAATTTCAAGCCTGTGTCCTAGACCAGTGAAATAATTATAACATCAAAGTCAAGTGAAGTTTTTAGTCTCCCTTTCGTTATAAAAAGTTTTTTAGTTGGAATTATAATGGCAAAATACTTTCGAGAATACTGGACCTCTTACTTATTCTTATTAGCTACGAAATCACGAATATCACCAGATTTGCCTGATAACATCTTTATTATCAAACTAATATCACCACGAAAAAGTTAAGAATTTTAGCAGTTGATCTCATTGACAATAAATCAAATCCACTACAATTTTATTTAAGTTTATTAAAAGCGTCAACGTAGTATCCACATGCCGAAGTGGCTGCTTCACAGAATGGAAAAGAGCAATAATTGAATTGACATTAAAAAATTAATTGCAAAACTGAAACGAAAATCAAGTAGTTAATGAAGTACGAAACGGTAACTGGCAATAGCGGTAGATGACAAAATTCGCTAAATGGAAAAATTAATTAATTGAAGAAGGGACAATCTCACTTGTACGAACAAGCAAACAGCATAAGACGAAAGAGAAATGTGAGCAATACAAGTACATATGTATATCCACTATCATCAACATCTCCATACGACCGGGGGAACGCTGCAAGTAGTAAGCCCTCGAAAGGATGCACAATAAATATCATTATAGGAGAGCACTAGAAGCACTGACTGGTCTGTCTGTACTCTGCTGGACCACACTCGCCTGGATACTCCACTGAGCAGATTTGGCAGATGAATATGGTTTGTTCGTTCGGTGGCGACGTGCACTTGACAGTTGAGTGGCAAGATGGTCGACAACAACCGAAGTAGAGAAGGAGGAAACGGAGTTGAGAAGTTGAATTGATAGATGGATAGACCGACCACTGATACCACTGCTATGCGAGTAGCTGGATAAGGGGAGCTTTCGTAGATAAAAATACATATGTTAATGATAAGTGAATATGTACGATGAACGGTACACAGCAGTCGGAGTGGGTGACTGATGATGGCAGACTGTGAGAGTGTGGAGATTTCGCAGGAAAATAAAATAAAATTTTAAATTGTCAGCAAGCTAAAGTTCCAGCAAAAAGTGGTTGATTGCATGCATGTGGCTAGGCTCTTTGCTACTTGCCAGCTAACAGAGTGGGTCGTTCAACAGCCAAGTGAGTGGTGAGTGGTGACTGGTGGTCGGTCATTTGTTTGCTGCTGTTGCCAGCTTTGTGGCCGACCATAGGAATGGCTGGGGTTGGCCTCATTATAATAATCTACAGCTAGATATAATATGAGATTATATCAGAGAGGTATAGAGGCTTAAGGAAAGCGTACATACAAGTATGTAAGATGGCACAACGAGCATGCAGATGATATGCCTTTCAGAGTGGGGAAAGATTTATGTAGAAATTGCATATTTCAAGAATTTCGGAGCAAATATAATTGTACGCAAACTTGAAAGCGCACTGTATCTACTACTTAGGCAGTGAAATGCAAGTGCAAGATGCAGATGGCAAAGAAAGGCATAACCGCACGCCTTGTATGCGTAAAGTTATTTTTTATATGAAGAAAAGTGTATAACATCTCACGAAAGCTGTTAGTCATTGGGTTAGTCACGCAACCATTCAATCACTCTATCACCCTAATCCTAAGTTTTGTAGGGCTCAATGAGATGTCTCGCTTCGTGCAGGTCAGTGATAATGGTACCAAAGCATTATTTTGCAATATTTTTGAAGTGAAACTTCTTAGGCGTCGATGGACGAGCGAGAACGAAGAGTAAAATTTCAAGGCCATGCAACGTTTTGGGCATTTGCGTTCCGCGAGAGAGAAAAAAGATATAACGTAGAGGAAATGGATAGAGAGAGCTATTTCTTATATATACAGGCTACATTTCCTGGCTTTTTTCTTGGTGTTGCTAATTTCTAGTGAGATAACACTGCCTACTTCTTGGCACTTGTTTGTTGGTGCAAACTTGTAGGAAATATATTTTAGGTGCCTACTTTTTTGCGTTATATTTCCTTGGTGACTACTGTTGGGAGAGTTTTTTGGTCCCAATTGTTTGGCGTTTTATTTTTTTTGGTGCTTACGTTTTGGCGCTTATTTCCGTTTCCTGACTAGTGCTTGGGCGTACTATGAAGTGCTATCCATTCTCGCGTCGGATTTATTGGTATTGCCTTGCGGTAATTTGTGCCACTGCTGCGGTCCTG
>JAYXIM010003315.1:0-65965 GCA_037575425.1 Anastrepha fraterculus
AGTTCGAAAGTTAAAAACTAAGTCTTAGGGTTGGGTGGTCAATAATGGTTAGTAACCTAGGAGATATTATGCTCTGACTCTGAAGAGCATTGGTCCGCTGTCGGTAGTATGGCAGGAATAGTGTTTACCAAACTGCGTCGCGCTGAACAACAGCTCAAATCTTCATGAAGAGGCAATAGGCCACTCGCCCTCCGTGAAGTAATACTTAACGGTTCTTCCGCGGGAGGAAAACGGTGCTGAAGTGGGGTTTTTATGGGTGAGTCGAAGGAACTTTCAACGCTTTTTGGCAACTCCATAAAAAAAAACATTAAAAAAAACTCAACTATAACTTGGACAGCCTGTATTTCTATGGCTATCGGGTATGTCTCAAAATTATTAGGTGCGTAAGTTCCCTCTGTTTGCCAATAGATGCCGCCAGCAGTGTGGGCTAGTCGATTCTCACATAACCTAAACGTCATAAACCAAGCTCAGACATTTAGTAAACAAACTGCTTTGACACTTAGTGATTTTGTTTTGGTATCATGTAGATACTTTTGGTTTTGTGAAAATGTCTGATTTTGTGCCTAATAATCGTCATTTGCGGGAAGTGTTGATTTTCCACTTTCAATCGAAAAAACGGCGGCTGAGGCGCATCGAGAGCTACAAAGATTTATGGAGATGCTGTTTTAGGTGAAGCAACGTGCCGAGATTGGTTCCGTCGCTTCAAAGACGGTGATTTTAATGTTGACGACCGTACGCGTGAAGAAAGGCCAAAAACCTTCGAAGACCCTGAATTGGGGGCATTGCTCAATGAGGATCCGTGTCAAACGCAAGAAGAGTTTGCTTCAATTAGGAGTTACCCGCCAATCCATTTCCAAGCTATTGCATGCTTTGGGAAGGATTCAGAAACAGGGGACTTGGGTTCCTTATGAGTTAAAATCAAGGGATGTTGAACGTCGTTTTCTCGCCTGTGAACAACTGCTCCAGCGGTGAAAAAGGAATAGTTTTCTTCATCGCATTATGACGAGTGATGAAAAATGGATTCATTACAACAATCCAAAGAAAAGAAAGTCATGGGGACTGCCCGGTCATGCTTCTACGTCGTCGCCTAGGCCGAATATTCACGATGCGAAGGTTATGCTATGTATTTGGTGGCACCAAGTAAGTATTATTTATTATGAACTGTTAAAACCAAGCGAAACCATCACTGGGTATCACTCGGTATCGACTTCACCTACCGAGCACTGCGCGAGAAGCGGCCGCAATACGCGGAAAGTCATGAAACAGCATGACAACGCTCGGTCTCACGTTGCCAAACCCGTCAAAGCCTTCGTGGAAACACTGAAATGGGAAATCCTACGCCAAGCGCCGTCCGATTATCACCTTTTCCGATCGATGGCTGACCAGCAGTTCCATTCACATAAAGACATCAAAAAATGGCTTGGTCCGTGGATAGCCTCAAAAGATGAACGTTTTACCGCGAGATTATACGAGATCTACCAGAAGGATAGGATAAAGTAGTAGCCAGCGATGGGCAAGACTTTCAATGATTCACTTGTAACCATTTTTTCAGAATGAAGTTGTATATCCATAAAAAAAAACGACGAGAGCTTAGTTCCGCACCTAATACAAAATATTTATTCAAGTCTCCCAAATTTTTGTAGAACTTCTTTTGTGTTACAAAAGCAACGATGACCGCAAGTATTGAATATTAAGCGATATATTGAAAATTGGACTACTAATTTTCGTTTGAATTTATTAAAGAAAGGCAAAGCAAAAGAAACGAGAGATTATTGCTAACAAATTATTATTTAAATTAAAACAACCATTAAATTAAATAACCATCAGCAAATTTAGGTAATCCGTTTGCAGTAGAAATTTTTTTATAATTAAAAAAATTAGAGACGAATTAGGTTAAAAAAAAAGCAAAAAAAATTTTTATCTATGTATGTATGTATGTACATATGTATTTAAAAAAAATTAGAGCCGAATTAGGTTAAGATTATCTTAAGGTAACGCCACTGACACAATTAGGACAGATATGGCGGCTGATTTTGATAGCGCAGATTACTCAAACAAAAAAAAAAAAAACAATGATGCACAAATAAGCGAAAAAGTTTGAACAAAAATTTTTTTTCAGTTTTCTACTGCTTTTAAAAAAAATTCGCAAGGTTATTCGATTTACAATTTAATTGCATTAGAAAGGCGAACGAGGCCTTTAAATTGCTATTTACATATATAAAAACAAAAACAATATACATTCGATTAAGAATTCAATTAAATTTCATAACAAGTGTTGACGCTCAAATCATTTAATGTCAATTTACGCGAAATCATTTTTTAGTTAAACTTTTTTGCCGTTCAATGCAAATTGTGTCATTAATAAGTTGATTTGACATCGCTTTGCCGCATTTTGTTGCTTTGTTTGGCTACTCAACAACGCCGCACTTGCCGCTTATCCACTTGAGTTGCGTTAGAATGCCATACGAGTGTGTTTATGCCGCGCCACAGCTTACGCAAAAAACATTAACTAGCAATAAACCGGTTTACTGTGCTCACCTACACACACAGTCACATATACGCACACGCACACACGAACACACGCAAAAACTCGGAGGCAGACGAGCGCGCGTACGTGCGTACCTCTCCGCAAGCATTCATTAGAAGCGCGCTTACAAAGCGCACAGTCGCATTAACCCGCCAACGTTGCTGGCACGCATAGAGAGAAGGGCAATCAACAGCACCACAACGGTAAAGTAAATAGCGCGCTGAGTGATGCGCGATTAACACGAAGCCTACTTTAGAGCACGTAAATTTTCGTAAATTTAGCAAAAATATTAAGCGACAATTTCGCATAAAATACACACAACAAATTCGCCATAATTTCCACGTACAACTGTTGCCCGATTGCAGGCGCACCGAGAGTTTTGTCCAACGACAATGACGGCAGCGGCGGCGGTGGCGGCGACAACAACGACGAGCACACTGCTCCGACTCCAGCACTAACTGCGGTGCGCTGCCGAGCAGTTTTGCAAAATGCAAAAACCTTTGAGACGGCATGTGGCAGTGGCGCAATAGCGCTAGTAGCGGCAAACATGGCAAAACATAAAACGGACTGCTTGGCTCGGACTGTGGCTCGCGGCCGCCTACAGAAACGTCAAGAATGCATACACACACACATGCATGCGATCTTTTTTGTTAGTTTTTTATGTGTGCTAATACCTTTTCTATGCCCATCTTATGAGATTTGCGTACATTTTCGTATGAGAATCGAATAAAATATATTCGAAAACAAAAACAAAAACAAGAATAAAAACGACGCCAGTACGCAGCAAGTGCATTCATCGTGTATCACGGCTTTTGCATTTGTTGTTTTGTTCCAACCTTCTTCAAACAGCATTTGCATACGAGGCAGTTGTTTTTATTTTCAAACGGTAAATCACGTCAACTCTCAGCGCATAGAGCGCAGTTAGCCAACACTCACGCAGGCAGGTTCGTAGCAAGCAAACAAGCAATGCCGCCGCACTCTTAACTACGGTACTTCGAGCGTTGCGCGAAGGTACACGCGCAAATATTGGGCGTCAACCTCAAACATCTCACAGCAGTGCCTCTAAAGCGGTTTAGCAGGCGCTCATGCTACTACTTAATCTCCAGCTATACTCTTCACTCAACCGGCACATTCGAGCAACATTTCCCCTGCCGTGCTTGTGCTTGCCAATATGGCGCATGCGCATTAACACGCCTCTTTGTTCGACTACAGCAAGAGTAGCTTGGCTAGCTATCAGTTTCAGCGCATTACTTCCTGCTGCACTGCTTGCACACCCGTAGTTAAAGCGAACTTCCAGCAAATGGCCTTCCAATTGGAAGTATTCCAGTTGGATTGTTGGTGATTTGGGTGTGTTAGTGCGCATATTGCATGTGTGTGCGTGACTCTCCTTCCATCTTTGTTTTTACTTTTCGAAGTGTTAGTGTGATTTTTGTTGCCTTTCATTTTGCCAGCAACAAAGGTTCTTGTTCTCCCCAACTTTTTCGGCAAGGTGTGTGCATGCATGTGTACATGTAGTTGTGTTAGCTTTTATTACTATGCATTTTTGCTGTTGTTGTTATTTACGTTGTCGCTGCCGTTTCGATTAATGGAGTACGCCAATTTATAAACGCAGTCGCTCATTGCATTCATTTGCTCTCATTCATTACAAATATTCGCCAAGTACTGCTGCTGTTACAATCTCTATAGTGTTGGAGTTGTTGTTTACATTGGAATATTTACTAGCAGTGCTGAAGCATTTGTTTGCCATCAGCAGTGTTAATCTGTGTCGACTCTGTTTTATTGGCATTGTTGTATTTTAGATTCAGCATCACTGCTCGTCATCCTTAGACGCACAGTGGGCTCAACAAGTAGGCGAACTTCAGAAAATGAAAAGGGAAAATGATAATTTAAAAATTTTGAAACTTTATAAGGATGAAAATTTGGAAGTTCTTTGCAGTTTAAGGGGGACCCTCATTTAGACGGTCGAAAAATGCATCATTTTTGGGATTTTTTTTCTCAGGTAAAATAACTTCAAACGTTTTGTAATTCATAAAGTACTTTAATAAATGTCTTGACTGTCTACAAAAATTTTCGGAGAAGAAAAAAAACATTTTAAGTATGGAAATATACACCTCGTCCATGGCACCTCATTCTATCTGTGTACATTCTAGCGCTCTGAATTTTTTTCTGAAATAAAAAAACCAAATTTTTTTTAAAACTTTAGGATAATACCTTCGATGTGACATTTTGATTTAAAAAAAATGTCGAAATTGAAATTTTTTACCCAGTTTTATGTTAAAAGTGATTTTTCATGCATAAAAATTGACTTTAAAATTACAAAAAAAAATGTAAAACTTTTAAAAAAAAAAACACTTAATGCCACATTGAAAACAATTTAATTATCTTTAAAATGAGCTATTGTAAAGCCTGATTGGTTCAATACAGCGTTCTCAATTGTGTACACAAAATCGAAAAATGATGTTTCGAGAAAAACGCGTTTAAAGTTTTGGATACAGGCGATCAGGCCACCCGTCGCGTCCTGTTAAAAATTTTGTCACTCCTTCAAAAATACAGATATCGGCTTGAAATTTTGAAAGTATATTCTTAAATAGTTGTAGAATAGATTAAAATTATTTCCAAAAAATCGATTTTTTTGACCCGATGAATGAGGGTCCCCCCTTAATCATAGAAAGAAGACTTTAGAAGAGCGAGGGTGTCTGCATTGATTGATCATTTAGTATTAATACAGGTACATGGGTAGGTAGGTGCAAACGGTCATGCAGAAAGCGGGCTAGTATTGGGTTCTTCCACATGCACTATCGTGACAATCTATACTGGATAGTTTCCTAAATTCCACTGGGCAGTTGTCATGCAAGTCTTCTAAGGCATTTCCCGCTCTTCCTCCGTGATATTTCTTCCGTCGAAATGGTGATAATCCAAAAAAGCGTGCATTCTCTAGCACTGCATGCCACTCTCTCCATGACATTCTCTCCCAATTGCGAAGTGTCCGAAGGTAATAATGAATGGGTCTATGGAGAAAGAGCTTAGACTCTGCTCAGATGTCGATATCTGCCGTGTAGCGCAGGCAGATAGCGGCATCTGCGTGCACGCAATCACAAGAAACGAGCGAATGTGCGGAAATAAAAAGTTTGTGGATTCTGCATGAAAATAATTAACGCCCGCATTGGGTAAATGTTTCGAATGATATCAAAAGGAAATAATAAAATATATATCAAGGCTCGTACTTGCCAGCTCTGAATCCGCGTGGCTTTTCTCTCCTTTCAAAACTGAAATTAACTACTCGGGATACGCTTTGAGCCCACGAAAGTCGTTAGCGCCAATACATATTTTTTTTTTTTTTTTCAAAAAATGCAAAATAGCTTTAGCAGCTGTGTAGTGGCATCTGGTGCAGAATACTTTGACGGCTGAACACTGAAGATCGATTGAAAATTGTGTGATTTTTTGACAAAATTCGGGCAGAAATTCGACTGAATAAATACGCAGTGGTACAGGTTTAAAAGTCTCATAACCCTCCCGAAGAATAAACCGGCCAATGTAGACTGCGCAGTCATCTGCACTTGATCGGTATATTGGCCAACGATTCTTGTCGTTTCTGCGAGTCGTAACAGGAGACCCCAACGTACCTTCTCCTTGAATGTGACGCTATAGCGCGGAGAAGTTTGAACATCTCGGCCAATTGCTGCCTGAAGAAAGCACAGCGATCAGTTCAATCCTGCCCTATCTTAAGTTTAATAAGGGAACTGGGCTTGGTTGAGGTGCCAAAGGCATAAACACCTTGATGTCGAAGTGCAAATCAGGTATTACTGAATGATCTCTCTCTCTCTTAGCTTCACAGTCTGTGGTGGACCATAGCTTCATCAACAATCCTCCTCCAATTCAGTCTCTCTTTTGCCTCATTTCTCCAATTACGAACGTTCATCGCTTTTAAGTCTGCTTCTACGTCATCAAGCCATCTCTTTCTTGGTCGGCCTCTCTTTATTCCTCCAATTGGACGCAAAGTAAACACCCTTTTTGGATTCTTTCGTTGAGCATTCTTATGATGTGGCCAATCCATCTAATCCGCTGCGCCTTAATACTGATTGGTAATCACGCACAAAAGCATTCGTCAACGCCGGACGCCCAAAATAGGCATGCGAATCAGTCAAGGCATAAATATTTATGCAAAAATTATGAAAATCGGTTGTAAAACAACAAAACTGTCCAAATTATTTTAGTAAAAATGCTAAAACTCCCTTGAATTGAGCTGTTATAACTCACTGAATTTTGCTCTGATTTCGCTCTGACTGGACTCATTCCACTCCACCTTGTAGCCAAACGGGCGGAAGCTAGTGGAGTCTTAAGGCTTCCTAATCCATTTTAATCTTACAGTGCATGTAACAATTCTGGGTTCTGGAATCCAGAACTCTCCGTGCCTAACGGTCTGTGGCAAGCTGGAAAGAAAACTTGATTTCTTCAAAAATTTTAAGTTGGTCATGAGTGATCGCTCAGCGTGAAGAAATAATGAAATACAATTTGATCAAAAAGTTCCCGGAATAAACTCTAGGTGACGTTCTAAGTCCAGTTATTTGATTTCCATTTTTTTGTTAGATTGCCACTTATACGATTAACATTCCATCCATTTTATCGCCACTGCTCGACTTTTGTAAGAAAACCTTGGAAATGTTGGGAAACTGTTTCGTTTCGGTAATGAAACTCTAGAGAAAACAGTAGTTGAAAAGTGCCATCAACTCTTCAGAAGAGACTGTGAGTCCATTGAGAGTGACGGACGTGGTGGATGGCCGTCCACATCGAGATCTCATGAAAACATCAATAAAGTGAAAGAAAAGGTGATCAATAACCGGAAAATAACCATTAGACAGCTGGTAGAGGACTTCGATATTGTTTTGGATCCATTTAGGGCATTATATGGTAGTTCATGATTTGTATTGTAGGTTGCGCGTGGTGCTCCAAAGTTGTTTTTTCAAAAGGACCTGTATTTTATGCAAAAAAGGGACCACATTGATATCCAAAGATATGATTTCCAAGGCTGAATCCGATTTGTCAAAAAAAAAAAAAGGATTTGTGGGAAACCAACACGCATATTTTTCACCCTGATAACGCATATTTGATTCAGTCAAAAACCCACTACGCGGAACGCGTTTTAACAGCCAAAAGGAAGTAATGAAAAACTTGAAGACGGCTCCGATGGCTATACCGAAAATAGAGCTCCTAAAATGATTCGAGAGCTTCGAGAGCTGGTTGAAACACTGGCATAAGTGAGCTGCAGTTGATAGGGAGTACCTTGTAGGCGAAAGTATATGTTGTTTTTGAGGAATAAATTTGTATTTTGAGTTTGCTGAATATATTCCGCGGAACTTTTTGATCAAGGGGGCTTGAATTGTCGGACCACACTTCAAGAAGTCGCAATTGCAATAGGAAAAACGTCTTCCATTTTTCAAACGAAGGTCCACGCCTTAGAGCTATGTGCCAGAGAATGTCTACGTAGAGGCACGCGTGGTGCCAATATCAATATTCTCGCTGACAGTCAAACAGCGCTAAAAAATTAGCAAAATCTTTGCTTTGTACAATGGATTTTTTTTTTTTTTGAATTTTGTTTGAGTACTGGAGATCCCAACCGGTCATGCGGCAATCGAAAAGACTCATTGATCCGGAGCATTTAAAAGGTAGAGGCAAAGCTTAACCTCAGCAATTTCTGAAATGAGGGAAACAGCGAGACTTTTTAAGATTCTTCATTTAGACCGCACAGTAAGGCTGGATTCTATTCGAAAACCTGGTGGTTGATACACCATTTCCAAATCGGAAACGTTTAATGCTCTCCTCGAAAACCATTTGCCGGGTAGAAGAGCACTCTCTGAAGTAGAGAGTGGCATGAACAATAACGGTAGCGACGGTGGAACCTCTAGGTACAGCTGGTATATTGCTAGTCGGATAGTGACAAAAGAATCGATAAACTTTTCTTTGTCTTCCTTTAAGAACTATAAGCACCCTGGACCTGACGGAATATATCCAGCAATGCTTAAGAAAGGAGGAGACAGGCTGATTGAGACCCTGAAAAGGATCTTTATAGCCTGTCTTGCAGTTGGTCATATACCTTCCCAATAGCAACGCGTAAGAGTAGTATTTATTCCGACTCCAGGAAAAGACGCCTATTCCCAAGCAAAAAATCTAGAACGAATAGTGGAGAAACATATTCGGGTGGGCGTATTACCGAGAAGTCCACTTAGTAGAACTCAATCCACGCTTATCAGAGTTGAAAATCATGTGAATTAGCCTTACACGATCTTGTTAGCAAGATTGAAGATGGGCTGGAAGCTGGAGCTGGCATTGCAAAGGAGATATATTTCATGCTTTCTGTCTGAGGCTGTTAACCGCTGGTAAAAACAGTGACGAACTAATCACCGTCAGGGTCAAGCAAGGATGTGCCCAAGGGGGTGTTCTTTCTTCGCTGTTGTGGTGTTTGGTCGTAGACTCTTTACTTGCGTAGATGCAGGGACTCGGTTTTCATGTCCAAGCATATGCGGACGATGTCTGTGCGCTAACATCTGATTAATCTCTAAGGAGGCTTTGCAAAAAGTGCAGCGGATTCTGGAGAAAATCGATGACTGGTGCACGAGGCAAGGTCTTTCAGTCAATCCGATCAAGAGGAAACGGAAATTAAATGAACTTAGTCTTCCAACACTAAAAGGTGTGACACTTGGTCTTTCCGATGAAGTTAAATATCTAGGAGTAATCTTGGATGCGAAGCTTACTTGGGAGACACACGTTTCACTGAAGATGAATCGCGCATTAAGGATTTTTTTAGCAATGCCGCGGAGCCTTTGGTAAAACCTGGGCTCTGAAACCTGTTGTGGTCCAATGGAAATACACAGCACTTATCAGACCAATCAGCACTTACGCCTCGGTGGTCTGGTGGCGACGGAGCTTGGTTAAGTCCACACGACGGGAACTAAACAGGTTGCAAAGAAGCGTATGTTTATGCATTAGGGGTGCCATGCAAATTTCAAAGTTCAATTTCTAACCTCAGCTGAGTAGACATATGTAAAATTCTACCTCTAAAACAGAACCTAAACTACTAACGGGACATTGTAAACTCAATTACCAGATGAAAAAAATTTGTGTGGCAGAAAATGATTCTTGTAGACTCTGTAAGGTAGGCAGGTAGGTGGGGTGGCTGTGGCATTGACACTCTTAAATCTTTCATAGGTCCATCGTGATACCATCGGAACTTATCCTTACCCTATGGGTTCCTTTTCAAAACATCCGGTAGCTCTAATAATCGAACAAAGCTTTGTTAGTTTTAGATGCGCTATGTCCGCTACATCAATTAAAATGCCATGTCAAGAGTGCGGAGCCTGCTTGTCACTAAGCTTTCACACACACATAAAAGGTGTCTCTCCTCTTCCTCTCTGTTTACACAGCTTCTACAGAAACCTTCTAGCGTGGCTGCCTATCAGACAATGACCAGTTACCCCTCTCATTTTTCTAGTCATAGTTTCTCTGTTAAATCTTAACAAGCTTTTGGATCGACCGCTGTTCCATTTCGGCCATGTCTGTCTACTTAGTTCGCATGTTGAGAGATTTTGCCAACTTGACTTCCCATCGCTACTCGAGAAAATCAATTTCAATATTCCTCAGCGAACTTTACGGAATCACGATTTTTTCTGGTTAGGGATGGTAAGAACTAATTATGCTTTCAATACTCCGATTTCTAGAACTCTGGGTGATTTAATTCGCTTTCAAATCATACTGGCCTGAATTTTTCTTCCACAAAGAATCACTTCAAATTGGTACTAAATGAATTGTTGAACTAAATTCTTAGTATTATCTAATATTTTTTCTCTGTAAATTATAAGAAATGTTACCTTTTTCTTTCACTCATTACAATTGAAACTAGTTAATTATAAGTTTAATTTTACTTTGATTAATTTATTTAACATTAGTCTCTTTTCATAGTCTGTAAGAAATACTATATTTTTTAGAGTACTAATCAATTAAATAAATAAATAAATAATGATGGTTTCCCTATCTATCAGTAGTTTACAAGTGGCAATAGGCATGGGTATCAGCGTCTTATCCACTTGGAGGTCGAGCATTGTACCGATTCGAGCAAGCTCATCTGCCTTGCAGTTCCCTGCTACATACCTGTGGGCTGGCATCCAAATAAGGTGTACTTTGTGGAAGTTTAAAACATTCTAAGACTGTTTTTGACGAGTGTGTTTTAGATTCTAGCGCTCTTACTGCTGCTTGATTGTCCGAGTATATGAAGACTTCATTTGTGGATAATACTCTCGTTTTTATTACCGTAAGCCCCTCTTTTATGGCAGTGACTTCCACCTGAAATACACTGCAATGATCAGGTAGGCGAAATGATTGGCTAACTCCGAGTTTATCGGAGTAAACCCCTCCACCTACTCTGTTGTCTAGTTTTGAGCCATCTGTATAGATGTTTATATCATTTTCCTTAACAATAATCCCATTATTCCATTCCTCTTTGGAAAGAAATACTGTGATGAAGAATTTATCTAACTTGACATCCTTGGTCTTAAAGAAATCCGTTGTAACAGGAATGCAGGGGAATTTTCCGAAAATTGAAGAGTGTCCTCTCTGGTTCGTTCTGAGTAGACCGATTTCTCTTAATCTGAGAGTTGCCTTGGCAGTTGCTCTATTGGTAATAGGTTAAGCATAATATTTAGTGCCTCTATGGGTGTAGTCCTAAGGGCTCCGCAGATGCAAAGACTGGCCATTCTTTGTACATGTACCATGGTTCTTTTAATATATAACTTATCTAAAGTCGGCCACCTTACTAGTATACTGTATGTTAGGATTGGTCTTACATTTGCTGTGTAAAGCCAATAAACGATACATGGGAAAAGACTCCAACTTAGACCTGTTAGCTGTTTACAAGAGTAAAGTGCTATCGTCGCTCTTTTTACTCTATCTTCGACATTTGCCTTCCAACTTAGTTTTCTGTCTAGTATTAGACCTAAGTAGCGGGCCTCATCACTAAATGACCATCTAGATGCGGAGGAGCTATTTTTAGAATTCTATGTTTCCTGGTACATAAGATAAATTCACTTTTGTTGGGGTTGACGCTTAGCCCATTTGCTTTTGACGAGTTTTCAACCATGTTTAGTAAATCTTGCATGATTTCACAAAGTGTATTGGGAAATTTCCCTCTTACAACCATTGCAACATCATCCGCATATTCTACGACATGTTGTCCACTCTCTTCTAGGCTCTTTAGCAAGAAGTTTATTGTCAGCACTCAGAGAAGAGCGGACAGCACTCCGCCTTGAGGGGCTCCTCTACTGACTCTTTTCCTGATCTTCGTGGCCCCTAGGGTTGCTCATGAGCATGTTTTTATGAACTCAACCAGAGCCTCGGAGATCCCGAAATCAGTCAGTGCCTTTATTATGGTATTCGGTACGATGTTGTTGAACGCGTCCTCGATATCAAGGAAGACTACCAGTGTGTATTGCTTATTATAAATTTACTTCTCGATTTCTGTAACAGGTGAGTTAAGTGCTGTTTCTGTAGATTCCCCTTTATAGTACGCATGTTGTGAGATACTAAGCTTGTTAGGGTTGATATTAGCTTTAATATACTCTTCTATTAATCTTTCTAATGTTTTTAGCAACAAGGAGGATAGGCTAATTGGCCTAAAATCCTTGGGTGTTATGTGTGAACTTTTTCCTGCCTTGGGAATAAAGACAACTTTTACTTCTTTCCATATTGATGGAATACTTTTAAGTTTCAGAGTAGCCTTGAATATAGCCCTTATACTCTGTAAAGAAGCCACTGATAATTCTTTGACAAAAAAAGATTTCAATTGAAAAGCGCTGTCTAGTTTCGTATGTTTCTGTGAAAAATTTTACAAGCAACAATGGAACTCCGGGAACGTAAAAATGAGCAAAATCTTTGCTTTGTCTAATGCAAAATCTTTGTTTTTGTTCATTTTTTGTTAAGAGACAATAAGCTCCAACTGCAATTGCTGAAAATATAACAAAATATCGAGTTCCTCTAAACAGCGGAGAAATTTAATATTTTTATTTTGACAGCAGCGATTGAAATTCATTGGTTTTGAGGCACAGAGAAAACTCCAAGTGCCACCAAAATCCATGCAAAGTTAATTAACAAAGAACGAATGTCTAAGTAAGCCAGTAAATCAGCCATTAATAGGATTACAAGGAATTCCCTACGCCACAGCTATGCGCATGAATCATCAGCACCGGTGTGTTGGAATGCCAGAACCGAAGAATAACGAGAATAGCGCGAAATTCTATGCGAGTTTTCATGACCAAAATATCACTCCACATTTCGATTGTTCGCTAAAGCATAAAAAATAGTGCGTATGTGCGGAATGCTTTGCAAAGAATTCAGACGAAATAAGCAAGCGAAAAATAATGAAATCAAAAACACGAAAATATCAAATTACTCATATAAATGCCAAATACTTGCTGCGCAGACGCGCATACTCCGCAGCACGCACGCTGACCGGCACTCATGCCAGGTTGACGCAGCGAGTTGGCTTAGGTTTTCTTCAGAGATATTTTAAATTTTTTTTATTTTTAATTTTTTTTTTGCCTTCTCTTTCGCTTAGCTCAGCAGCTAAGTTTTCTCCAGAGATTTTATTTTTTTATTTTTGTTTTTGCATTTTTTTTTTTAATTTTTTTAAAACTTTTTTCTTATTTCTTTTTTTCCCCCTTCTCTTTCACTTAGCTCAGCAGCTAGGTTTCCTCCACATTTTTTTGTTTTTTTTTTCTTCTTATTTCTTTCATTCCAGAATAGCTGTTTGAGGTAATTCACTGCTCTACTGTTTAGCTATTGAGCTGTCAGACAGCGTGGTTTCCGTGACGACACAGTTAACCCGCTTTGACTTCGTCAACACTTTAATCATTCCTCCAATCAGTTGGCGCAATTCATGTTTCTTAATTGTTTAAATGCTTCTTAGTGTAGAACCATTTTTTTGGGTAATTTTTTTTCTTTGGAAATATTTTTCTTTGTAATTTCTGAGGAATTATGTTGTAATACAAATGCGAGTATATAAGAAAAATAATAATGCTTTTCCAGAAAAACAAAACGTTTAGCTTTCATCAATTCCAGTTCCAGTGTCCAATAGAAGGCCGTAACGAATTTCTTCCATCGTACTGGTTTGAGGCTACATCCCGCGACGAAATGGTGCCACATCAACATTTGGAAGAATTTTGACTATTTTTGTGCTTTTTTTTTGTTGTTTCTTTTTTTGGAATTTTTGAATTTTCGTTATTTTTGTATAAAGTATAGCTCATTGTGTAACGAAAACCGTTTAAATCTAAGTTTCAAATTTGATCCCAAATTTGAAAAATTGTACCACATCAACATTTTGAACAATTTTGTCTTTTTTTTTTAATTTTTTATATTTTTTATTTTGGAATTTTTAATTTTTATTGTGTTTGTATAAAAGTATAGCTCTTAGTGTAACAGACACTATTTAAATCTAATTTTATGCAAAAATTAGAAAAAAGTTCCAAAAACTTTTCATCTCAATTTCACAGTTAATTAGTATTAATTAGAATTTTTAGAAAACATTTTGGTATGCAGTTTTATAGCTCATTGAATTTTGGAACGAAAAGTGTACCGCAATGCAAGTTTGAAGTTCCCAAAAAATCTCGTTGATTTTTTATAATCTTTTTCTCTGACGGTGTCGCGCATTTTCTTCATCTTCTATATAAAGAATATTCAATTTTTATTCGTAATATAGAAAAATTGTCGCTGGCTACAAGTAATTGAAAGCAATACTCATTGGAATTGCAGTTCAGAAGTAATAAATTTGCAGATTCATTTAGAATGACTCAATCAGTCATATACAAAAAGTTTGGGAAATAATTCAAAAGCAGAAACAAATTAGACTTGTCGATTAAACTTGAAATCGAAGTTTATTTGTTACCTGTGAACAGCTGCTTCATTGGCGAAAAAGAAAGAGAACCAACTTCCTCCAGTTTCCTTAAAAATTATATCCCTTAAGATAATTCCAAGCCTATATATTTGATATCAAGATCGATGCACCCGAAAAATCTATACCGAATACAAATATTTACGGTTTTTAGGTTATGCGCTGC
Source organism: Anastrepha fraterculus (assembly GCA_037575425.1). Taxonomy (NCBI): domain Eukaryota; kingdom Metazoa; phylum Arthropoda; class Insecta; order Diptera; family Tephritidae; genus Anastrepha; species Anastrepha fraterculus. The sequence goes on from JAYXIM010003315.1 coordinate 14,626, forward strand.
ATTTGAAATGATCAGTGAAGCGTTAATTCGTTCGGGTACTGAACGAAATGAAAAAATCAGGGGAGATACCTCCACCAATTGCTGCGTTTAAGAATGTTTTTTTCGCAAACGCTATGCGAATAATGGCGGAAATAGAAGCAGAGAAACTCCACGCTGTACCGAATGCACAGCTGTGGCCAGTATCGGACCGTTAACCGGCTCTCAGCGATTGTGAAGGTATAAGTGTGAAGGTATGATTATGAAGGTGATTGGCTCACGTAACTGAGCTCATGAGATTGGAATATACGAAAACTGAGATTATGTTGGCGATATGTATACAAAAAAAAAAACAACAACACAACCTGCGCTCATGTCACTTATTCACAACTGATTGGACGATGTGTGAATAAGTGTGAAATGAGCGTGTAGAATTCTGTTACCGAGTACCTGGTAACATTGCAGTCGAAGTTCCTTGCATAATTTTGTTCTTCACCATAGCTGATGGCCAAACCTGGTCACGATCGAGAATGATAGAAACGGGATTGCGCCCGTCAGAGAGTACAATTGGTGCAATTGCACGAGAGAAATTATACAAACAACAAATTAATAAATTGCACTAGAGCGACATCACACACACAGCGATTCTGATATGAGCTGATTGTCGCGGCGCACACTGGGGATTTTGCGGAAAAAAGTCGAATTTGCAACATACCACCTACGCAATGTTTAATGGTATTTCTAAATTCCAGAATAGAACCAACAATAAAATCAAAAAGAATTACTAAACTCCGACTTACAGTTTTTTTTTATAGATATGTCAAAAGTATAATTTTTTTATAGTATTGAACTGACTAAGAACTGACTAAGAAAAAACTTCAAAGCCCAAGGTGGTTTTTTTTCCTTTTGCTTGAGCCTACTTCCAATTTTTCATTTTTCATTTAGGGTATGATATTTTTATATATTTTAGCCGGAAGAACAAAGGCTGTGAAGCATTTGATTATCTATTTATAATTAATTTTACGAAAAAAAAAAAAATCATATTCCTTCATATTCTTGGATCCGCAAGGGGAGCTACATTTACCTACGGTCAGAAACTAGTATCAACGTGTTGCTTAATAACGTCTCTTTCAGTTTTAATCAATTGCAGGTGCCACCAGGCGCCACTGATTATTTTTTGGCAATGATAATAACTAAACGCTTTCTAGTGTGTGCATAATGATAACGAAACACTTTTAATTTTGTTTTGCCATTTTGAGGGTAATTCAGAATTATGAACTTACATGTATCCTGTGCGTAAATATTTGCTGGCTTATATTAATAAAAAAAAAAAAAAAATTAAAATTTATGAATTTAAAAAAAAAATTTTTTTTTTAATTTTTTTAAAAAATAGTTTTTAGACATGTTCTTTTCATACACAAATATATACAACTTCGTTAGTAGTAAAAATGTAAATATTTTTTGGGATGTATACTTTTTTCCGCATCTCTGTACAAAAATCCCCAGTGTGCGGCGTCGCAGTGGTGCGATTGGTGATTAGTGAGACCAGATTAACATTTTCGTAACTTGATTTAATTTTTTTTCGCGGAATTTTAGTGACATTTTTCTAGCAACTTTCACTTAAAATGTGATATTTATAAAGGTATAAGATACAATTTTTTTTTTAAATGAATTCACTTTGCTAATTTTAATATCTGGTCACCTTGTCGGTCATTGTGATTAATTTTTTGTTGTTGGTGATTATTCGTTGGTTATTTGTGACATTTCTTGACTTTATTAAAAATGTTTCCAAGTTTGTTCTGCTCCTTCGCCGTTGAGCAGTCAAATCTCTCTCTCGCAACTGCAATGTTGCCTAATTTTGGATATAAAAAGCACTAAAATGCCCATTTAAAGAAAAGAAAATAGCATATGTTTATTAAATTTTGCAAAGAATTTGTTTCGACATTGACACACTATTTTTCATACCCGCCGCCGTACAGTGCATGCAGCCGGGAAGGAGTCATTTCTTTGACCGAGTGTAAAATACATCAGCTGGATGGAAATTTTGCACAAAGTTTTTTGGCTATGCGTTAACTAAATCCAATTGCTCAGTAGTTGAAGGCTTCGTTATCACATCTCAGTTTGGTTCTTAAAGCAAATCGAATTGAATTTACAGAATTTTACCGAAAAATCTGCACCTCTTTTAAGGCGCATTTCATTTCGGTGGCTATTAAACACAAAAATTAAATTTAAAAAATTGCATTTGTATGCTTGAAAAATTACCTTTACTGTGTGCGTTTCTAAAAATGAATGTTCTGTGGTTATGTATTGTACAATAGACTGTATTGAAAAATCAGATCAATATTAAAAATCCACCATTCCACCAATCCATTACCTCTTTCTTTTTTTAATCTCTTTCAAAAATGGAAAGAAAACACTTGTTTGCTATATTTGAGCTTGTTAAGCAACAAGATAAGGCACTCCTTTTTCAAAAAGGTCGTTAGCTGGTATTTTCTTTTTTGTTGTTTTTGTTACGAAAACACGACAATAATTAGCATTCAATAAATTCAGGGGTTTTTCATTTATTTATAAAAAGGTTTGAAATGTTAAGAAGAGTTGAGAGAAGAAGTTCCAATATTCTTGAATGATATAACCTCAAAGAGATCAAAAATGAGATGTGCACTTTCAAAACATAAAATTTTATTTGAATCAACAAATTTTCAATAGCACTGAAATTTTCTCAGCATAAATTTTAAGTGCAAGACTGGTCGCTTTTTTTTGTTTTAGCCTTTTTTTAAATTATATAATTTTTTTAACTTAAAGAAAGAAGTCTCAAACTCTAAAATTTTCATATTTTATGACTAGTGATTGTCTGAGTGAGTGCTAAGATGATTATGATTTTAATTTTCGCTGAAGTTCAAGCAGTTCAAAGTTATATTTTCAAATTTTTAAAGTAGTTTTAAATTTTATTTTTTTTTTCCTATTTTGTTATAGGTGCATAGGCAACTTTTATTAAATTTAATTATTCATGCGCAAATTAAGCCCATCCAGTCAAGAAACAAAGCCTTCATTAAATTTTGTTAATTTTTATTAAGAAACTCACAGTAACAAAAATCAACGAAATTTGAAGTATTTATTCAAAATGCTTAAATACATAAATACATAAAATTGGAAGGTAAATAAAGTTGTGACCCATAAATACCCTTTCAATTGTGCATTGAACAATAATGAATACTTCAAACTGAGGAAGTCAAGTGCACTCACAAACGAGTTGGCTAGAGAAATCGGCTAAAACGCTAACTATAACAAACATGCTCGCAAACATACAAACATACGCGTAAGGTGGATACGTAGATAGATAATAGAAAAAAAAACACAAATGTCAATTAGAAAATTCCGAATTTATGCGCAAATGACCAAAAGTGGCTACTTGAGTAGTAAAGAAATCTCGCTGGCAAATTACAGAATAGAGTAGAGGAGGGAACAAGATAAGACAAATGTAGACTTATTACAGGGTGGTCCAAATAGTAGTTTCTTTTTAAATCAAAGCTTGTTTCGACATTGAGAGCACTTAACCGTTCGAAATGTGAAATGTATGGATGTAAGAATTCTTCCTGGAAAAAATAACTCGATTCACGATTGAACCACGTTGCAAAAAAATTCGTGAGACTGACTTGGCAGTTGATAAAATTTATCATACGGTCGGCGGGTTTTCTTTTTTATTAAAAAAATGTTTGTATATTCATTTAAGCATGAATATTACTATGTAATTTATTTTAAGATAATAAATACTTTCAGTTTTTCGCAAAAAATGATTCAAAAACTAATTGTCAGCTCCTCTTCTCCATACGATTTAGGCTCTTCATTTTTATGTTTCTCACTTATTTGAATATAAATTCCTGCAAAACATGTTGTCGTAGCATTAACGTGAAAACGAACTGATTTCATCAATTACTTTTGGCCTCTTCACTCTGGCACCACGTCATTTCGTCCGTTAGCTGTTCATAAGTCCAAGTGTTTGCAGTGCTGCCCAGTACGCAAACGAGTTCATGGGCACACTCTCACATAAAATAAGAGAGTTTCGCATTTAGTAATCTGTGGTTCAGATGGCAATGAAAAAACGTGAGCGAAGGTTGCGTTTTTTGTTCTTTATGTATCACCAACAAAATTTCAGTTTTCTTTGTAAACAAACCGCTATCATGACCCCAGTTACGTCAACCAATCAGCTCATTCCTTCAAAATCGATGAGAGCCGGCTAACGGTCTGATGTTGGCCACACCTCTGCATTCTCTGTATATATTTATTTTCTCAAGAATCGGTACTAATAACACTGCGTTACAAAAACGAATTTTTTTGCTGTCCTAAGAACCAAATATACAATACTTTTTCGGAAAGGGGAGAAAACATAAAAATATACGTGTATCCGCGATTTTCATGTTTTTTTATTATAAAATATAGAGCTCGTAGTCCGCCTGTGTGAAAAACTTTGGATCAATTTTTAACCCTTTTTCCAATCGCGCTGAATTTCTGCAGGCAGACTCGTGGAAATGTTTTTATTATGTAAAATTAAAAAAAAAAAATTTTTGTCAATTCTCAGATTTTCTTGATTTTTTTTTATCTTTCTGTATATTTCATCTTACGAAAAATGCAGTGCCCGACTCGAAATAGCTTTTGTTACGTTTGTGGATTTTTGCTTATGTTCCTTACTTGTGGTATACTCCGGAAGTCGTGTGCGACTATTGCTATAGAAATTTATGCAAGTTTACTGATGGAAGGTCAACAATAAAGTACCTACTCTGTACCAACAATTTGGCTACCACGTACGGAGCACTGCAGTGAACTGTGCTACTAAATAATATTAATAATAATAAAATTAATAAAAAAAATTCGGGTTTTATATCTCTATTGTAATGCGGAGTTAAATACCTTTCTTTTGATACCCACATCGGCATATCTCATGGAATTTTTTTTTAACATTTTAAACATTGTCAGTGGCAACACCTAGGTGAAAAGTCTAGAAATGTGATACACTATCTGTGTGCCCAATTTCATTCAAATCCGTTAAGCTAATCCTGAGATCGTGTGGCTATACAGATATGCATACAAGAATTGCTCGTTTAAAGTTATAAAATATTATACAAAAAAAAATAAAAATTGTGACGCGCACATGAAAATCGCCGATATAGGTGTATTTTTATTTTTTATCCCCTTTCCGAAAAAGTATATTTGGTTCATAACACAGAATGTTTGTAACGCGGTGTAATCAAAAAAAAAAAATATATATTCAAATTCATTTGACCCTTCATGCAGGATCGACTATTTTTTAAAATTGTTTTTTTTTTTTGTTATTAGTACTGCTCCTTTTTCAGTTTTAAGAAGCGTAGGCTAAGAGCGAATGTAACAGCAAAAGGGTGACTCCAATGATTCCGTTCTGGCAGGCCAACCAGATAAAATCTTAGACATCTCCTATTTTTTCTTTCTTCACAAAATCTTTTGCTATTGAAAATTAGTTAGAAAATTGTTTGGCCAGGATAATTATAATTTTGCTAATTTCAGCGTCGAAATAAAGTGAAAGAATTTGTATACTTTTTAATTCGCCCATTTAATATTATAAAAAAATAAAAAAAGAATTAAAAAATTGCTTTTGTACATTTTATTTTATCTTAAAAAAAGTGAAAGAATTTTGTGAAGATTTTCGGTCATCTATTTAATCTTATAAAAAAATACTAAAAAATAATTTTTGTGCATTTCATTTTATCCTTAAAAAACATGTATTTGAATCACCCTCTATATATGTAGACAAAGTTTGTTGTGTAAGTTTTGTACTATTGTTGTTGTTGTGTAAGCGATTAAAAGGCTTAACTGTCAATCTAATAGTTTGTGTATAATTATTTCATTATGTAAAGTTTTACCCCAGTAAATAAAGCGTTTGAGAGCCCAAAATGTTTGGTTATATCCACTGGCAGTAATGAAAATGGCCAGTTGTTGCTTTTGTGTGGAATTTTTACTTCGAATTGGCCTAAACAATGGGACTGAGTGCTTTGGTTACTTTATTTAATTATTATTTTTTCCTTCCTAGAGGCTGCCACCGAAGTACTTAAATCATAATTCAGCTAAAAGTTTCAGCATTTTATTTCAGCCTGTGTATGATTCGTTAGTTTTTTTGTTTTCACGCGCATAATAACCCACTTGAAGCTCTAATCGGCATTCAAGCACACATTGTGGCGATTATCAACGCATCTATTATAGTTTTAATTATGTATTGAGTGTTGTCATTGAAACAGCTTAATTATAGTCGATTTTTTATTTGTCCATTTCAAAGCATTTTAATTTCTCACATTTCTTGACCGCAATTAAATTGTTTGGCTGTCTAGCGGAGTCAGTTTGATGCTGCAAAAAATGCTGGAAATAATGATGTGAAAATTCAACTGCTGTGTGTTTGTATTATGCAGGTTTGATATCTGTAATTGCCCAATTTTCTACGTGACATTTAAATACACAGTGCAACACATAAAATGTGCACTCCATTTTGACTTCAGTTTCTGAAAGTACTTATCGAAACTAGCAAAATCTCATTTGGGTTTTTCTAGATTAGCTCGGATTCTAATTTTATTGCGTCATGAATATTTCCTCTGAAACTTGATTTTGAGCAGTCTTTCTTTTAAAGAAAACGTAATTCTTCTCACATCTATATATCGTAAAATGATTGGAAGTTATTTTCTTGTCTTCAGCATAAATGTGCGTAAAAAATAAAAGAAATACTAGTGGATAATTATTTGAGAATCAAATTTTAAATGTCAAAAATAATAAAAAATTGTAGTTTACTCTATCAGTTCTTGGTAAAATATACACTTTATATAAGTCAATCGATTCGTTTCTATTCAAGGAATTGAATTTTTTGACTTACTAATTAAAATTTCTTTTAGAATAAATAAAGAATTTATAAAAAACTTATTTTTAAGACAAAAATTATTTTTGAGACAAAAATCTGCTCACAATTTGTTGATTTAGTATTTCTTAAAATTCCTGTTTTCGTTTCTAGATTTTTTTGAGGGCAATAACTCTGACAAAATTTCATTGAAATCGTTTTCTAAATATTTGGTTTAGTAAAAAGTGTCACACACAAAAAAACACACACACACAAATTTGCTTAAAACTTCGTACACATCATTTTTAGATAAGAAGGATTTGATTCAAACTATTTTTGGAAAATCAAAAATTGACACCATCACAATGTTTTCTCTTTGAGGAGGCAAAGTGTCGAACAAGTTGTTTGCTGAAGCTGTATCTAATGCTTTAAAATTGAACAAATATCGAGAAATTAACAATTTTCGAACCTTTTGTCATTAATGTTTCCCGTGCTTTTGTTACCAAGCAGTTGAATTCGTTATTATAAGTAGTTACTACATAAAGTACAGTACGTACAGTGTTCATCACGTACGATAAGAGCTTTTCGGAACGGTTTGTTTACTGCTCTAGTGAAAGGAGAGAAAAAATTTGCAACTCATCGACTAAGATATTTTTTTCGTCTTTTTTTTTAACATATTTTTTCTGTACTTAGTGCACTTGTACTAGTGCTTAGTATTATTAAGAAATTCTATTGTGAAAATGGAAAATAACAAGTGCCCGAAAATAAATGAGTTCTGTTATGTGTGTGGTCATATAGTGCCTAAAATTGAAGGAAAAGAACGAAAAAATTTGTTTGTTGCTTTTTCATTTTTAAGGCATTTGATGTAGTTTTTTTAACAGATTTTTTTGTAGTCTCTACCTACATTTATGTTGAAGAAAGGAAAATAAAATTGCAATCGGTTTAAGCGATATAGAAGTGAGAAAAATTACATTTTTATTGCAGAAAGTGCTCAAAATAAAGTTTTAGATAAAATATGTTCAAAACACTATAAAATTGGAATCCGAGCTAATACAAAAAAACCCAAGTGCAATTTTGTTAGTTGTGACAAGTACTCTCAGAAATTGAAGTCAAAACGGAGTGCACATTCGATGACTTCAAAAATGTTGTACAGTGATATTTACTCGTTAAAAATATGTAAACAAAAAATTAATATTAAGCACAACAATTTAAATAAGGAAATAATTATCAGGCTAGGAAGATAATTTTGTAACGAATTGGAAGGTCTCAGTCTGAAGAAATAGGAGGTATTCTAAAATTTTTGAAAAGCTCACACTGGATTTAGGAGAAATAGGGAAAGCTCCCCACGCGGAATCACAATGGGCTATGAGCCTGAGTGTGTCCCACAGGACAACCGCTTCAACCTAACCTAATCTAGGGAGTAAAGCCACACGTGCAAGTGCACGTCCGAAGTACTTAATACATTTACAATATTTTACCAATCAACGCACATTTTCGAACTAGCAAAGCTATACCACCCTGCAGGTGGGGTAGCAATCGCTGCATTTTCATCGCTGAAATCAGATGTGAATCTGTGATCAGATTATGAATGCAAAACATGATTGGTAAGCGAACGCGGAAGGAGTAGACGACTCCGAGAGGGTAAAATAGAGGAAGATGAGAGCAGAGCGCCCTTTAATAATCTCGTCTCCCAAATAAAGGGGTTTACAATAAGAGGTGTTGTTTGGATATTCAAAGAAAAATGCTATTTTTTAATATAAATGGTCGGATGTTTATTTCATTATAAAGAGGAAGGTACGCCGTTAAATGTTGCGGGGAGAATCCTTAATATGCAGGAAAAACCAATAATGCGAGAAGAATCTTGAAATATGTTGCGGGTTTAAAAATATTGCGGGAAAAGTCCTGTATTCAATCCAATAAGGAAGTCTGCTGGATGCGAGGAGAATCCTAAATATGTTGCGAGATTAAAATTAAGAAAGTCTGCTGGTTCAGTTTCGAAATTACAATTTTTCTCACCAAATTTATTACAAACTATTCCCTTTATAGTATACACAATTATTTCAAACAAAACCTACTTATTTTCACAGAAAATTATAACGAATAACAAGAGTTGAAAAACATTAAAGTATTTTAAACTAATACTAAATTGGACTCAACAGTATTCTTTTCATGAAATTTTCCATAACCGAATTGCAAAGTGGCTGCCCTATGTCCTCGATAGCCTCACGAATTCCATCTTTGAGGTCTTGAATCGACCCTGGGCTGTTGGCGTAGACCTTCTCTTTCACTCGCTCGTCAGTGCCTGTTGGTAATCTGTATTTTTAAACGCTTAACTATGTCCATGTCTCTATATAGCTCATAGCTCATGTCTTTATATAGCCCATAGCTCGCTGTTCCACCGTACGCGGCACTCCTCACAGTAATCTTACGTGGAATTTTTCTCTCGAAGGCTCCAAAAAGTTTTTCATCCGCTGTTGACATCGTCCATGCTTCTGCGCCATATATTAGGATGCAGTTGCGTACCGAGCCCAAAGTAACACCTGTTGGCAAGAGTTTGATCTCCAGGCAGACGCCATTTCTGTTATTAATATTGGCCCCAAGGTAGACAAAATTCTTTACAACTTCGAATTGTTGGTTGTCAACACTGAAATATTGTCTAAGATGCGAAGACTCTCTGTGTGTTGACAATAGGCACTTTGTTTTACCCTCATTCACCGCAAGACCCATATTGTTCGCCTCTCTTTTTAACCCTCCGATGTTCGGTGCCTTATGATACGGTAAGTGCATCATAAGGGTCTGCCCAGACCCATACAAATAATGTAAGAAATACGGTTTTAAAAATAATTTTATTTATTTATTTGAACGGATTAGTATTAATTACGAAGAGCAATTGGGTTTACAACTATATAGTTGCATGGAATGTTCATTAAGACATATGGGACGATTACATTTGCTGCAGTTATAACGAGTTTTACGTCGCTTTTTCGAAGAAGAAGCAGCACAATGGTAGCACGATGACCGTGTTGAAGCAACTTGAGCTAATGATTGTTGCTGTGCTGCATCTGATGTCGATGGACAAGATTCCGGTACCTAAAAGTAGCGAAATAATTTATTTTAAATTAGTAAATATGAATACATGCATACACATATCTTTATACGCGGAGATATATGTAGGTGTGTATATAATTCATACTCACCTTGATATTGAAGAGATTCATTGCTTATCTTATGTGAGCAAACCTCCATACTAATGGGTTAGTCGCCCGTTTCGTCATATGTGGGATAACTAGCTGTCGTGCCAATTCAATGATAAATGAGCGCCTCTTATCACTCTGCTTTGCCGGATTCAGCTCGTCATAGATGATGAATGAGGCCAAACCGGCAATATCAAGCATATTATAAAACATTGCCAGTGGCCAACAGTTTGTCGAGCGTTTGCACGAATAGCCAACCAACATTTGATCCATTGTATCTACCCCCGCTTTAAATTTATTGTAGTCCAAAATTTGATCTGGCTTGAATCCTTTGAATGGATCGGTGCTTTGACGGTAATGGGCAGTGGATAACATAATTACTGGCTTTTTCGGCTTAGCCATATACGAGCACAGAGCGATATTATTATTGTGATAACAAAATAAAGTGATTTTAACATCACGCTTCGGGTTAAGCAATTCATGCGGAATGAAGGTCTTATTTTTTCTTACGGTACCGACGAAAGCCACTCTACGATCCATCAAAATTTCTGCCAAGTTGTATGTTGAAAAAAAATTGTCAGCATAAACAGTCCTACCGCTGTCCATATTATTTTCCATCAATTTCATGACGACCCGTTCACCTTGATTCGTTTCTCGCTGGCCACCTGGTGGTTTTCTGGCATAAATTATACTTTTCAAAGGGTAGTTTGAAACAGAGTCACAAATCCAATACACTTTCATGCCATATTTTGCCGGCTTACTCGGAATATATTGGGTGAATCGAGTGCGCCCACGATATGGAAATAACTGTTCATCGACGGTTACATGACAATCCGGAGTGTATGCTTTCTCTAAATTGGCCATCAGTATGAGCCATACATCGTCCAGGGCAGCAGATTTGCTTTGCTTCAACCTCTCAGCACGAGTACCACTGTTATCGAAACGGATGAAAGAAGTTAAGCTCTTGAACCGATTCAATGACATAGTGGCCTTATAAATTGGCATATTGTAACTGGCCCACAATTCTTTCGCTGGCTGAGAATTCGAGTGGAATACACCAGCAATAAGTAGCATCCCAAAAAAAGCATACATTTCGTCTTCGTTAGTCATTACCCAAGAACGCTGTTTATTACTGGGATGCTTTTCATTCCATAGACGAAACGCTTCAACGGCTTTTCTGTTGGTGTCCCGCACAATGATACTTACGATTTCAGGAGGCAGCAATAGCTTGAAAAAAGCTTTATGACTCGGTGACGCTCCTCGTAGTGGCCCTTTACGAGTAAAAGTTGTAACATTGTGACAACGAGGCCTTCCAGGTGGTGGAGGATTCGAATTCCACATCTTACCATCTTTCGACCTGTATATAAGGCCCTGGGTAATACATGTGCTGCATGATTCCATTGTGGTTGAAGCCTGAAGGGCGATAGCTTCTCTATACAAATCCTCAATATCATCATGGTTTTCATCGATTTCCTATTCTATATCTGATGCTTCACCGAAGTCATCTTCATCTGGAAAATATTCATCATCTTCTACGTCGCCACTTGTTTCAAATGGATCGGACTCCTGTCCCATAATTTCTTCAATTTGTGTCTGAAGTCGCTGATGTTCTTCCGGACTCACATTTGCTGCACTTAGCGTACGAAGCAAACGCGTCATCACATCAACTTCATCCATATTTACTTGTTCCAATTTATTCAAAAAAACACTTCCCACTAATTAAAAAACACGTGTTCACTTTAATTTTCAAATGTCAACTAAAAAATTATCTCTGCCGCTGCCTCCGCTAACAGTTTAGTTGTTTACACCTAACGGTTAACCAATTTACATGAGAAGCTTATATGGGTCTGCACAGACATGGACTAAGAAGCCTCAGATATTAAAAATAAAAGATCTACATACATTTAAAGATCGAATGGGCCTGGCCAGACCCATATGAACATCGGAGGGTTAAACTGCAGTATGCCGAGCATAAAGAGTGGTTGGTTTCGCCGATAATGTCGATGTTGTCGGCATATGCTAGTAGCATATGGTACTCTTATGAAAGATAGTACCAGTGCGGTTCAGCTCGGCAGCGCGAAAGATTTTTTCCAGCAAGAGGTTGAAAAAACAAAAAACAAAAACACAACATAGAGAATCCCTTTGTCTGAAACCTCACTTGGTATTGAACGGTTCGGAGCGGTTATTTTCAATTCTGACGGCGCTTGGGGTAGCGCACAACGTCATCTTACATCGCCGTATTAGTTTTGCAGGGATACCAAACTCAGCTTAGCGGCATAGAGGTGATTTCTATCCGAGCTATCAAAGGTGGCTTTGAAATCGACGAAGAGGTGGTGTGTGTCGAGTTGTTTTTCGGTGGGTTTTCTCCAGGATTTGGCGTATTGTGAAGATTTGGTATATGGTGGACTTACCAGGTCTGAAGCTGCACTGATAGGGTCCAATCAGTTTGTTGACGACGGGCTTCATTCTCTCACACAATAAGCTCGACAGGACCTTGTATGCGATGTTAAGCAGGCTCATCCCGCGGTAATTCGTATTGGACACAGCACACTCAGGTTCCATTCGTTTGGCATGCTCTCATCCGACCATATCCTGCAAAGGAGCTGATGCATGCGGTTTGTCAGCTTTATACCTCCAGCTTTGTATAGCTCGGCAAGAAGTCCGTCTGCTCCAACGGCGTTTTACTACACAATCAAAATACGTACAGTATGTTTGTCCAATATAAATAAATTGAACTAAGTATTAATATCGAGAACTTATCGAGAGCTTGAGAACTTAAAATGATAATACGAAACCGAAATAACGTCGGATTGATTTTTTTTATTATAATCTAGTAGATAATTTCATCGCATTTATTTTTGGAATAGGATATGCGGCATATACCCGCCGCGGCTACGAGTTACATGGCCCATTCGATCAGTCCAATTTTTCAATAAGCGCGCGGTAAGGCAAGCTTCAATGCTTCAGTTAGCATGGCTCGATAGCGCTCGCCATTCATCGTAACGGCAGCTCCTTCCTTCGAAAGAATCAAGAACCGACAGAGCCAAGATATTTAAACCTTAAAGCTTTCGCAGCGCAGTGAAGGACAACGTGCTGAGATGATTCCACCACATCCGCCATACAATCGACGCAAAAAGCACTCGAAGTAGTGCCGGGCCAATGTCTTGTAAGGGCACCCCCGAAATTAGAGAGCTGAGATTTTGTGAACCTCAGGAGATCCCTCGCACGCCTCCGATGTACCCATGGCTAGAAAGATTTCGCGACCTTACAAGTTTGTGTACCCGCACAGCGTTCGCTGAGTTGACGTGAAGTCCACCTTTCTAGGAGCAGACCGCAGGTAGTCAACGGAGTCCCAATTCTTTCGTTTCGCGTGGTAACTATCTCACAGGTCTCCTGTCTAGCCCGCTTATCTGCCTCTCAGTTTCTTGCAAGTTCGCTATGACCAGGTACCCAGATGAGCTTCATATCGAAGAATTCGGATGCAATCGAAATAAAGTCAGATATCTCCTAGCCAGTTTCGAGTGTTCCATTGACTGTCGGAGAGGATATGTCAAACCCTACTGAACAGAAATGTCAACACAGTTTGCCATTCTCAGCTGTCAAACCACAGTTATCGATAACGATAGTTCTCATGAAGCTAAAAAAAAACACCCCATATAAACTTATTACTACATAACTTAAAAAATCAGCAAAAAGAATATTAAAAAAATCCCTTTAGGGCTGCGTTTAATATTTATTCTTAACACTAATATATTTATGATTTTTTTCCGGTTGTCTATTTGCTATTGCGCGCTTATTTACAATTCACAAAAATACAAACAAAACTTTTTGACGTCCAGGAGCAAACTGCTTCAAATCCTTTACACTTCAACCGATAAATATATTGGCTGGTTGTAAGGAAATGATGCACAAATAATTTATCACCAGGTCGCTCATGCTCTGCAACGCCCCCAAAAAGCAGTACCATTGCAACTAAGGCCCCGACAAGGGCACATGTAACCCCAATCCAAGCAGCTCGGATGCCTCAAAGTGGACGAATCCGACTCCGTCTGGTAAATTGTGAATTAAATTTGTGTACTTGTGAAATTATATAATCTTTAGCTGCATATAAGTCTAATTAGTTTCGCGCCTGATTTAGTAAAAAAAAAAATAATTGACTACGCTTATAAAAAGATGTACTTAAATGTGTTTACCGTTACTTCAAATTCGCAATTTCTACATTTTTGCTAATTATCCTTATAATTGCCAATCAAAGATTTTCAACAACAGATGTCGCTGCTGCCCATTCAGATTATAGCTAATTATTTAATTTGCTCCACTACCCATATGGTGGGTGTCTCCGCTAAGCCGTGAGAAATCAAATAGCAGCATTGAAGTGAAATGGGAGAATAAGTTGGTGAATAAAAATTGGTGCATCACAAATGTGTGGAAAAGGATGCCCAACTGAAGGGGTTAGGGGTAGACAGAGGCCCGAAAAAATGATGATTTTCAATAATTTTTGTTTGCTAGTCAATTGCTTTATTTTACAAAAATAAAAACATAGCATTATTACATCAGGTTTCGACTTGACTTTGGCAAAATTTCAAAAAAAAAATATTAATAATTGTAAAAGTTATCGCTGTTTGTGTGGAGCCCGTTTCTTCAGAAGTTCGTTGCGGTGATCATCACAAGTTCTTGGAGATTCATTTAAAATCAGTCGGACTATAGAAATTAGTTTTATTAATACATAGTACAGAAAAGAGGCGCGACTCCAAATTGCATAGATTGTGAAGGCCCCCACCCCCTTTGAAATGGTTTCTTTTGGGTGTTCCTTTAAAGGCATTAAAACGGAAACGAAAAAAGATTTTTTATTTTTATTTTGAGTATTGACCCATTGTTAAAAAATAAAAATGTTGTATTTGGACATGCGAGGTTCGTTCAAAAAGTTGTGAGCCTTCAATTAATGGTCTTCCAAAAACAGGTATGTCGGTGGCGACACGGATTCCGGGACACACAGGTGTCTGAAATCACAAATACAAGAAGATTCTATTTCAGTATGCATGTTGTTATCGTGTGAAGTACGATCTTAAAAAAAAAAATTTTACAAAATAGTGGACGTTCAAAAATGAAAAGTCGTTTTTTGCTTCTGTTTTTACTTTAAAAGTCCGAAAAAATACTGAAATTTGTTTTTTTCCAAATGATCGTAGTTCACACGATAACTACATCAATTCTACGCCATTTAAATTTGATTTCATCAAAATCGGTTCAGTAGAACCGGCTATATGGGTCTCCATTGGACATGTAAATACCATTTTTTGATGGCTGACAACTGTTTGAACGAACCTCGTATGGGAAAACAATTTTTTTTTATTTTTTAGCAATAAATCAGGAAATAAAATAATGAAAACAAAAATAAAACAAGTGCGTGTACCGTAGTACACATAACAGAAGTGAAACTTTCAAGGCAGACAAAGAAAGAGGGAGAGTCCCGAGAGAGAATGAGAAAGAGAGAGAGAAAGAGTATATATCTAAATAAATTCACAACATTTGCAGAGAATACCAATAAACGAAATTTACAAAGAAGGAGAATGGTCGACCGGTGTAGGTAAACGCCGGTCACAAACCGTGGCAACAATGCGCAGTGCTCCGAACATTTATCACCCGCACAAACGCTGCGATTCCAGGACCACAGCAACGGTATAGTGTATCTAAGATATATATGTATAAGGTATAGCTCTCTCTCTCCTTTTCCTCTACGTTATATCTTTGCAAGGCCTTGAAATTTTACTCTCCATTCTCTCTCGTCCACCGACGCCTAAGAAGTTTCACTTCAAAAATATTTTTCGTTTCCGTTTTACACGCTTTTAAAGAAACCTCCAAAAAATGAGGAGAAGGCCTTAGTCAAATGAAAGAACTTTAAAATTTTACTAGGATTGTCAGTAAGTTTGATGGTAAGGCAAACATTATCGAACGCATGACGATAAACATTTTCATTTGTGTGGCAGCTGACGGTACCTTTGTTTGTCTTTTTATGAATTTTAAATAATATTTAAAAAAGTTGAGAAGGAGGTAAACGGCTTAGCAGGAAAGTAGAGTTAGAGTCAGATTAGATGATTATGAAAAAAAAAAATAGATCGGTATGCAATATTTGTGACCCTAATTCCATTTTTAATATTTTTTATTTTGTTTTCATTTAGATAAGCAGTCGCCTACGGCATTAAGCCCTTTAAATAAATGTCGTTCAAAATAAAGGGTTTTCCAATAACAGGTGTTATCTATCGCTATCGAGAGATGATTAACGATTTTTTATGGCCGGAATTGGATGGTATTGATCTGGACAACGTTCGGCGCTTCAACAAGACGGCGCTACGTGCCACACAAGCAGCGAAACCATTGATCTTTTACGGGAAAAGTTTCCGGACCGTGTTATCTCTCGAAGAGGTGATCACAATTGGCCACCGAGATCTTGTGATTTAACACCTTGTGACTTTTTTCTTTGGGGCCACGTGAAAGAGAAGGTCTACGCCAACAGCCCAGAGTCGATTCAAAACCTCAAAGATGGAATTCGTGAGGCTATCGAGGACATAGGGCAGCCACTTTGCAATGCGGTTATGGAAAATTTCATGAAAAGGGTATTCTGCTGTAAGCGTGGTCGTGGTGGTCATTTGCCTGATGTTATTTTCCACTATTAACGGCATACCTTCCTCTTTATAATGAAATAAACATCCGATAATTTATATTAAAAAATTGCATTTTCCTTTGAATACCGTAATAACACCTCTTATTAGATAAGCCTATATTTGTTCATGCATAGTGCGCTTATTTCAACACATAAATGTTATTTATTTTCTAGTTTATTCATTAAGTGGAAAAGTAGCACTTAAAAGCGCCAACCGGAAGGCGCAGGCAGCTGCAGCTGCAACTCAGACTTCAGTTTTGCATTTGATTGCTGCTTTTATGTTTGTTTGATTTATAAATGATTTATTTACGTTATTACACTCTTCCACAATCGATGATTACCATTACGCCGCCGCACCGCCACCGCCGTCGAACGCGCCATACTATGCGCCGCCCAATAAGTAAACAAATACAGGCCCATGTACATATATGTACGAGTATGCATGTGTGGGCATACATAATGAATCATTTCCTGCCCTGCGCCCAACAAACCTAACCGAAGCTGCCATATTTGTGCATTAATTTGTGCGTCAACTCCATTATTGCCCATCAGTCACCACATGAAAAATCACAGTTCACTTCTGCTTGAGTGGCATAAAGCGCGGCAATCTGACGCTCTGTGAGCTTGAGTGTCGAGTTGCTGCCACTTAGTGAACGCCTCAAACCTCGAACAGCTAAAGCTAAACACTCCAGTCGCGCAGTGTTGCGTTCAATTGGGTGATTACCGTACGTCGGAGTGCTGCTTCTACTTTTACTGATTAACACCGCCGCTTCCTCCTTTGTTGCTCTGTCACTCCTCCTACATCACCGCCTGCTCGCTCTGCACATCATCGGCAATTGTAGAAGTTTGTTTTTTACCCTCGTTGGATTTTATTTATTATGGCGTACAGCGAATTAAACTAGGCGGAAAACAGGGTTGATGCGTTAATTTATACACTTTTCAAAGAAATACGAAAAAAAAAACACGTATAATTCGTAAAGTGTAGCGCAAATTAACTGGCACTACGTACTTCCTGCACACCCATTCATAGAGTTGTATGTTTACACATTAGCAGTTGATGACAATCATGCAGACGTTCACACTTTTCTGCGCGCCTTCCATTCACACGCTGCCCGCAAACACTCCTGCATATATGCGCTTTTGTCAAACAAATACGCACGGCGGCCATATTTGATTTGTGATTAATAAATAAACTAAAAAAACGTGCCAAGTATGGTGGCAGCACTCAAAGCACCCCTGCTGTTATTGCAGTAGTGTTACCACTGTGGCTGCTGCTGCACCTTTCCCATACTTCGTCGCCGCCAATTACTGTCACTACTTTTGTTACTGTTTCATTTTGTAGCGAGAGCAAATTAGTGACAGCGTGTGGTAAAGTGGGCATACTCGCTGTTTGAGGTGATGGTAATGGTGGTGGCTTTTTTAATCCGGAAATAAACTAATTTAGATTAGTTTTAAGGATCTCTCTCTTCTGCAATAGAATTGAGTGGTGTGAAAAAAATTCGCGGTGACAACTCGGATCTCGCTTAAATTGCTCCAAATACTGCTTCGACACCGCATCCGCTTGAGCAAAAAATGTACTTGTGCACATTCTTAGCAATACGACGGCTGTTCACTACGAGGGGGTTCAATAAGTCCCCGTGTTAAAGGCATTTCCAATAAGTCGTGTTATTTTGATAACAGATAAATGGTTTCGTTGCTTGGGTGGCACGTAGCGCCGTCTTCTTGAAACTAAACGTTGTCCAGATCTATACCCTCCAATTACGGCCCTAAAAAATCGTTAATTATCTCTCGATAGCGCAATCCATTCACCATAACTGGTGCTCCAGCTTCATTTTCGAAAACGTAATGTCCAATGACTCCGCAGATCCGACAATTTTGCTTGTTGACGAAGCCACCGAGGTGGAAATGGGCGTCATCACTCAAGATGATTTTTCGATGGAATTCCGGATCATTTTCATGTAATCAGCAACGACGTTGTTCTTGTGTTAACTGGACTTTATAAGACTTAAGACCCAAATCTTTATGCAAAATACGGTGTAATGACGTTTGTGGAATGCCTAATGGACAAACCTGGGTTTTCTTCAACACTTTCGCCTACAACAGCAATATTTTCGGCTGTTCTTGAGCTACGTACACGGGTTTTATTCTTCACATCACTAACTTGTCCCAACAGCGCGAGTTTTTTCACCAATTTCTGTAGTACGGTCCGACAAGGTGCATCACGATGAGCCAAAAATGTTCGAGTTTCACGAACCGTCTCTGCCAAATTTTCACCATTTTTATACTGAATTTTAATAATTTCAATGCGTTGTTTAAGCATGTATCGTTCCATGTTTATTAATGGCGTAGTTTCTACTTCAAAATAACACCTGTTATTGGGAAACCCTTAGAAATGAAGACTTTTTGAAGAATTTTTCAACATAGTCCCCTTTTAGAAAGATACATTTCTCCCAACGCTCAGGCCATTTTTTTAGCCCTCCGAAAATACTGTGGTTTTCAGAAAGTAATTTCGGGTTTTCCCGACACGGGATTTAATTGTATTTTTTCACAGTCAACTTCACACTTAAGTCGCATTGTCATTATATGTTTTGACAGCTGATATAGCAAGGCTTGTGTGTGAATAAGTTCAATTGATTTTACGTAGTAGTTTTTGATCAGTGCACTCTTAAATATGGAGCAGCATTTTCGTCATATTTTACTTTTTTTTACTATGGAAAAGCTAAAAATCCTGTTCAAGCCAGAAAGAAACTAACCGATGTGTATGGAGAAGATGTGTTGACAATACGCCAGTACCACAACTGGTTTGCAAAATTTCGATCCGACAATTTTGATGTCGAAGATGCACCACGTTTTGGAAGGCCGGTTGAAGCTGATAAGGACGCAATAAAGACGCATTAGTTGATGCAATAACAACACGCGATAGCGGTGAGAGGTTAAATTTAGCGAATTCAACTGTTTATGATCACCTGAAAGGCCTGGGTTTGACCTCGGAGCTCGATATATCCACATAAAGAACGAACTTAGTTTCCGAACAACCCAATAGGATTCGTCGAACTCTCCAAAACACCCCTTTGTCTCGGCGATGACTTTCTCGCATGAACTAAATTTTGTTCCCGCGCGCCATTTCATGTTAGGGAACAAGAAAAAGACGCAGGGAGTCAGATCGGACGAATATCGGAGGTGCGACAGCAATTCGTAACGCAATTCATGCAGTTTGGCGGCGACAACTCCGGATGAATGTTCTGGTGTGTTATCGTGGTGAAAGCACCTTCTTTTTCGCCAAATGCGGCCGTGTCTTCTCATTTATTTGTGAAAGTGGTTCAATAACTCACTGTCGCATTGTCTAGTGATCGTTCTTCCTTTTTCTAAAAAATCGATGAGGATGACGCCGTTTGCATCCGCAAAAATCGTCGACATGACCTTTCCGGCCGATGGGACTGTCTTCGCCTTCTTTGGAGCGGATTCACCGGAGCATGCAAATCCATTGTTTTGATGTAAAGATGAATCCAGGTTTCATCAGCGGCGACAACTCGTCGCAAAAATTCCTTCGGAATTCGCTTAAATTGCTCCAAACACCGCTTCAAAGTTAACAGCCGCATCCGCTTGTTGTCCACCGTGAGCAATCGCGGCAGCCACAACCGTGGGCCGACAATTTTTTCAGCGCCAACTTATCATGCAAAATATGAATTGCCGTTCCGGTCGACACACCTATGGCCTCTGTTATTTAGCGCCCTTTCGTCCATTGATCAGCGAGAAACATGTCGTGGACTTTTTGAATGATTTCCTCCCTAACCACGTCTGGTGGGCGTTCTGGTCGCTCCTTATCAAAAACGGATGTTCGCCCACGTTTAAATTCGTTGAACCAACGACTAACTGTGGTCATCTATGGCGAAGCATCCCGCTAGACAGCATCCAATTTTGAGTTCATATCCTCGCATTTTTTCCCATCCAAACACAAAAAGCGAATTACTGAATGCTACTGCTCTTCTTCCATCTTAGCGAAAATCGCGAAACACGTCTTACTCGAATGGCCGAATTTTGCAAAAGTGCATGTTGGCGTATGCTGCGCTGATTGTAGCCCTCCAATGGCGATATTGGAAGCATCCTTTATCTGAATGCTGATGTTACTGTGCCCGTTGCCGTCTGCGGAGCTATCAGCTTTGACATTTTTGAACGCAGTGCGGAATGGTCCGCTTCCAGCTGGATAAAGATTGGGTGCCTACGGGAATTGTAGCAGTAAGTTACTTTTCCTAAAGGCTGCTCTTGAATCCACGTTATCATTTCGACCATCTTTGAGTTCTTCTTCTGTTCTTTGCTAGTTGGATTTTTTGTTTATTGGATTTTGTGTATTTATAAGCAATTCTATTGAGTCGTGACTTCGGGCCGCTATCCTTATGGTTATCTATGCGAGTAGGGAGGCCATGCGAGCATTGACTCTACGCTTCATGGGCAATAGATTTCAGAGCCAGGACAGGAACTAGTCGGGATTTCTCAACTGAGCCTGCACCATCAACTTAATGGTGACATGTAAGGAACGTACCCGAAGGCTTGCCAGATTTTTAACGGGACGGAGGCGATTGTAGCATTAGCCTATCAGCCATTTCGGTGAGGTGTCACCCTCCTGTACTGTGGTGATAGACTACTACTTTTACCAGCCCATAGACTTCCTAATCTAAGAATATTTTCCAGTATACCGTAATCAGGATCTTACTGGTCTCGATCATGGGTTGATGGAATCACTCTTATTTGACTAATTTTTCTTCGCAAATTTTTAGCCATCGTATTCCATGTCTCTTTTTAAAGTTTGCAGCCTCCAGGCTTTTCCAGATTTTTTAAACCACTTCAAACTTGCACTTTATTATACTAAAATTGAATGATCTATAAAACTGCATATCCGAAATTTTTCTAAATATTCTGAGTAAAAACTTTGAAATTTCGATGAAAATTTGCCGATTTTACAAATCATATACAAAGTTCGAAACTTCACTTTATATGGTTCTTGTTGTGGTGTGAACTATATTTTTATAAAAAAGTAACTGAAATTACAAAAAAAAAGTAATTAAATAGTCAGAACTTATCAGTATGTGGTGTACGCGTTATTTTGACGGTGACTGTATAGGTAAGTAGGTTAGATGGCAAGAGACGGATATACTACAAGTGGCACAAAAGTGCCTGCGAAAAATTTAAAAATTTAGAGGAAGAAAAACCAGCTACAACTATTGATGTAGTTGAGTTGAGAAACGGCTTGAGAACTGCCTCAGGCTATCCCCGAAAGTCACACCAAGAAACCTCAAGCGCCAAAAACCTAGCCGCCAGAGCCTGATATTTTCAAAGGAAGCGTTCAACAGTCTCTTTCTCTATCGGATTCCCACAGTTTCTGCAATGGGGGTTGTACGGAAGTACAAACTTCTCCGCATGAGTGCCGATTATCCAGTGACCGGTGGCCACCGCTATAAGTTTGGAAATTGAATGGTGGGGGATTCCTAGCTCTTTAGCGTCTCGCATGTGTCGTACTGAAGCCAAAGTATTTTAGCCATTTATAAAATTGACAAATTTTATTTTAAATGCACAGCAATTTTTTCCTCACTTCTGATCAAATTGTTAATTATTATTTATTACAAGAAATAAAACTTTTCATAAAGTCGAAGACCTGTCGAAATGCCATATAAAATATTTGGAAGCAAACGCCTAAAAACATTGAACAGTCTGCTGAGCTTAATTAGCACTTATGAGGTATCTAACATTAGCAGTATTCTCACGATGCAAATAATTGTTAAGAGTTCTCGCGAAATATCACAGATTAATTAATTTTAATACTTTACTCGTAGTATCTGTAGTGTGCCCAATGGTCGACACTACGACCTAAAAGATCTTTTGTGCCCTACTACATGCTTTAGGAGTAGTTTATGCTAGTCCTCTTGACTGACACTACTACCATTAATGTATCAGGTCGGTCCATAAGTTCCTGCGTTTTTTAAAGGTGGTTTTTAAATTAATAAAAAATATGTTGAATTTATTTATTTATCAATAATATATTTTCCTTCCCTATTTACAATACGTTTCCAACGTTTAGGCAAATTTTTAATTCCCTGCTCAAAAAATTGTTTGTCCTTGGAGCTAAAATACGCTTCGATATCCCTTTTTATAGCTTCTTTTGAGGAGTAGTTCTTGTTACTCATATGGGATTGAAGTCCACGGAAAAGGTGATAATCACAAGGTGCAATATCCGGAGAGTATGGTGGATGCGGCATTAGCTCCCATCCGAGCTCGTTCAGCTTGCCTAATGTTTGCCTTGCGGTATAAGGTCTTGCGTTGTCGTGGTGAAACAAAACTTTACGTCTATTCACTAAAGATGGTCGATTTTTGTTAAGTGCCTCATTCAGGTTTGATAACTGATGGGAATAATAATCAGCAGTTATCGTCTGGTTTGGTTCCAGAAGTTCATAATAAACAATACCGGCCATATCCCACCAAATAGACAGGAGAATCATCTTGGGGTGAAGGCCATCTCTAGGGGTTGGTTCTGGTGTTTCATCTTTATCTATCCATTGGCGTTTGCGAACAGGATTATTGTAAAGGACCCATTTTCATTGATTCAAAAAACTTTCATTTTCAAGCCGCTGCAACAGCTGAGAACACACATTCACTCTCTGCTGAAGGTTGGCGACGGAAAGTCTATGCGGAATCTATTTTCCCAGCTTTGAAACCTTTCCCAACTGAACCAGGTGCCTGTGAACTGTTCCATGCGATGAATTCAACCTCTGAGCTATCTTATCGATTGTCAAATTTGACTCAGCTTCCACGAGTGCGAACAAGGCGTTGGAGTTAAAGACTTCAGGACGACCAGCGCGCGGGGCATACTCCACGTTGCAGCTACTATTTCGGAATTTTGAAAACCACTTTTGCGCAGTCCTTACACTCACGGTATCCTCTCCGTAAACAGTGTTTATTTCCGCAGCAGCAGTTGTTGCATTTTTACCACTTTTATAAAAAAATACAAAATATGCCTCTTATTCGCGTTCGAAGATTCCATTTTATTTATTAACAACACCTGCTTATATCCGCGATTAAAATCACTTCGTGAATGCACAATATATCAAAGAAAATATAAATAGTTCCGTTATATTCCGCGAATAATTTTTTGTATATAAAAATCGTACTAAAGTGAAATTATGGGTAAAATACGCACGAACTGATGGACTGACCTGATATTACATCAGGTTCTATTTAACCTAGATACTCTCTGCCTCAGGCTGGGAATTGGTTGAAAGTCAAATTCTTTCAGTAAATTGCGAACAAATTTCAGAATATCTGTAGCAGGGGAATTCTTGATTTCATTCGTATCCATTTGATATCGATGAAAGTTATGCAGTCTTGCTTTGCCAAGGCGCTACAGTTGCACAAATTATGCTTTGTGGTTCCATACTACTGCCGACAGAGTCTACACTTCATTTCGTTCGCAATGAGAATTTTTGAGAGATGATAATTTATGTAATAGTGGCCTGTCAGAAAACCTATAATTTTTTTTACGCAATTCCCAGTAGTAGGTAAAAGGTCTTATGAGCTTTTCGGCTTGACGCAGTTCTTGTGCGACTTTCCAGTGAGTAATTCTTTGACTATTTTCTTAACTATACAATATATTATCACAAATTGCTTTCCCACGGTCAAAAAGTTGCAAGTACATGGAAATTGAAAGAGTAAAGTGACATTAAGTTTTAGGGAAAGCGCCTCGTAGTCAGCTGGTCTTGCAACTTGACAGAGTTTCATTCGTTTTTTCTTTCAAATAAAATACCCAAAATTCTCCATACTTTTATTCCATTCCATTAATTTTGCATCTCATCGTCAGTATATTTCAACTAATCAGTTCTCTTCATTAAAAGTTGAGTTCCAACTAAGAGATTTGTGGAAGAGTAACCTCAAACTAATTTATCCGTCTTACCACCCACTCTTTATCTTTCCTATCTCTATTCTTTCTACTGAAATCTATCGGGGCGTACTTAGTACAATGGTCTACTGACTGAGTGCTTAGACTTGTCCAATCCCCCACAAATCTAATCTAATCTAATTCAACCAAGCGGATTTCAATTGATTACTTCACTAAAAAATAATTTTTCTGCAGATTGCACAAAATTAATCGATTGCATTTATTTAAAAAACTTAGCAAAATTTACTTAGGATCCTACCTGAAATTTTCGGTCGTTATTGTTTCATCAGCACTATGCCCCAAACTGAATGCCAACTCTTTCTCCATCTCTGGACCTTTTCTTGATAAACCGTGCGTTCTTTGGAAATTTAGCCTAGTTCTGTAGAACCTGCGTCTACTAAGGTAGAGTAGACCCCATGCCACGCGGTTGTTGCTGTTGTAGGAGCATAAAGATTATCCATACATATACGCGGAATGCTGCGGCAGTGACAGTCCTTGGCCGGATATACTCGTAAGTCCGAGTCGTTCCGGTCACGTAGAACCGACTGCCGTGGGAACGTATACCATGCGGTATGTCTATCCTTTTGCGGGAATATGGGGGTGACGTTCTCGCGACTAATGTTCTTAGCAACATTGGTTCTACGTTACTAGATTGACTCGGTGAATCCCAGCCAAGGGCCATCACTTCGGCACAAACACACATTTTACCATCAATGGAGCAAAATTCATTGGTAAACCTGCTTTGAGTCCAATCCTAAACCTCGGATGCCGTGAATGTCGTCCACATATTGTTCTCTTGACATTTAAAAAATGATGTTACCGGGGTGACTATGACCTACTTACGTCTTGTCTTCTCTAGTGCACTAAATTTCCACCTCTGCAGTCTACTTCTACGAATCCTCAAATATTCACACCCCATATGGAGAGGTCGTCGCTTCCACTGGTGAAACGTCTGTAATCTAGGTATCTTGCGGGGTATTCTACCACCCAATTGCACAAAAGCCATTTAACCATAATGAACCTGTTTCTATAGTCCCCTAATTGCAATTACTTAAAAGAACGCATTTCGGGCATAAATCGAAAGCCGAAAATGCATAAAAGTAAAATACGCAGGCATACTGCAGACCGACCAACAGTCAGTGAATGGTGCATTGCCGCCCGCCCAACCAAAAACAACACCCACTTAAGCATAATTAAAAAATCCAGCTATTGCCACACAAAAAGCACCTGCAAGGCAAGGCTAGAGTGCAAATGCAGATCTGCGTAGAAATGTCAAATTACGCTTTGACAGCAACCGACGCCGCCCTCTACCATCTCAAAGGAAAGGAGAGCGGCGCAGAATTGCAATGACAGAACGCATAATAATCGAGGCCACAATTGTGAAGAGGTATTACACTTCTGAGTAGTCGTTTGACACGCCTTTTTTCGTTGGAAATTTCCACTCTAAAAATCACCAAAGCGCTCAAAGACAAAGCCATGTAGGAGGACTTAAAAAGTTAATCAAGCATTTTAGCGCTTACACGCACAAAGTGAACTGTGATAATTAAAATTGAAGCGAATTGGAAGCGATGAATGTTAAATTAAAATACCACATGTTGAGTGCGAAAATCAGAGTGGAGTGCAATGGTAGTTTGTGAAGAAAGAATGCATTCGTGAAGTATGAAAAAGTGAAGTTTCAGCTATTGATAATTTATGGCAATGCAAGGGAACAATCAATTCTGTATTTTTTTGGGGTTTCAAACAAAATTCAATTTTCTGTTAAATTATCTAAAAGCTCATGAAAAAGTTGGAGGGCGTCGTAGGCATATTATTTAAGTGCAGAACCGATGCAATAAAGGCGCTGCCAACAGAGGACTGTCTGATCTAATATATGGAACGACATTACATAAGAAATGAAAAACACCAGAGCCTACAGATTGAGGAACTAGGGCAAAAGCTTAATAATTTTAAAAAGTTCTATGGATAACGTCACGTGAAATGGTTCAAAAGAGAAGAAGCAACTTGATCGATTCCCCGACGAAGGGCCAACCAAATGGTAAAAGAACTAAAAATATCTGACCATAGCATCCGCCGCATACTGAAAAATTATCTTAAAGTCAAGCCTTACAAGATCCAAAAGACGCATGATCTCACACCAAAGCAGCAACAAGTTAGACTTGAGAGAGCGAAGGAGTTGCTTCGCTTGGCTGAAAGCGGTCGATTTCCGAACATTGTGTTTTTTGACTAGACATTTTTTCACATTGAGCAATTCGTATAGTCCCAAAACGATAGGGGTTATTTCATCAACCTTTCATACGAGAATTTGAGTCATCAATTGGCCACCAGAAGGCAGCACCCGCCACAGGTAATGATTTGGGCCGCTGTAATCGTTTTCATCGAGCTTGGCGTCAAGGTAAATGCGAAATAATATCGGGAAAGTATTTTGGAGGTTGCCATGGACGTTTCAACAGGACTCGGCACCGTCTCACAAAGCTCGAGTGTACCAAGAATGGCGAAAACACAACGTTCCGAACTTCATAACGTCCACACAATGACTCTCAAATTCACTAGACGCGAATCTGATGGATTAGTCTCTTTGGACCATTTTGCAAACCAAGGTCCGAACTAAAAGATTAACCAGTGTCGAGGCGCTGAAAAAATCCATTGTCCGCGAGTGGGTCAAAATACCTGCAAGTCACACTCGGGTAGGTTGCGATTAATTCTTGGGCCGTCAAGACCATAGTCAAGGCAAAAGGTGGTCATATCGAGCGAAAATAATTTGATTCCTAATTTTATATTATTTTCACACATTTTTTACTTTGAGTTGAATAAAAGAAATTTTCCAGTGCTGTATTCAAAAATTTTGTTCCTAGAATATTGAACCTCTTCTACCCAGAGCCATGCACCCGCATAGAAAGTGTTCTGTAGTCTCTTCTTCATCCATGTCGTTACAGTTTCTGCAGTAGTTGTTATAGGGAGCTCCCAGTCTGCTGACATGCCTTCCGGCAGGACAATGCCCTGTTGAACACCAATAAATTTCTCACGTCGTTCCTGTTAAGTTTCAACATTCGGTTTGTGCGACCCATTTTCCATTCGGGCTATGTCATCGTATTTTTTGAACAGGTCAGGAAATGAGCCCATAGCACGTTGGCAGATTTGATGATGTGTATATCTATTAGAAGCTTAAAAGTTAGAGGTATGGGTATGCTCGCTCTATCTGTTTGATCCGGTACTGGGGGCCCCGGCCTCGCTACTTATCTACAGATTTAATGTAAAGTACTGTGTCTGTGAAAACATCCCTACATTCTTTTACTGTCTTCGGGGTAAAATTAGGTGATTGTAGTGATTTCAGGGCCGAATATATATTTATTTATCTTGTGATGAGGACACTTTTTTTAACACCAACAGGCTTTCCCTGATAGCCCTGATGATTCGGTAGCAGAAAGGAAATGTTGGCACTCTTCGCCTTTGCCTACGTGTTCATTGAGCTTAGAACCATTAGTATAGATACTGACTCCACTTCATTGTCCCAAACTTATATGAGCCTAGCATCCCTTTGAATACTTTCCAAAGGTTTTACTACAGTTTTTTCTTAAGTGTCGACCACCAAACCAAGATGCCGAATGTTATGATCGATCCTACCACTGCTGTATATGGCCAGTGCACTATTTCCGGGGTTAAGCTCCATTTTACTCCCACAATTCCTTTACATATATAGAGTGCGGTGGCTGCTTTCCTTACTCTATCATCTATCGTTTGCTTCCACGAAAGATTCCTATTTAATATTAGTCCTAGGTAGCTTGCTTCTTCTCCGACTGACAGTGTGATTCCACTGTTTCCTAGCGAACAAGATTAGTTCTGTTTTGTTGAGATCTACCACTCGATTCCGCAAACCGGCTTACATCGTTCATGTGTCCTCCTCTCCTCTAAATCCTTTAACAATCGGTTCATTGCCAGGATCCACAGCAGAGGAGAAAGTACACCGCCCTGACGGGTTCCCCTCCTGATGGATCTGCGTACCGTGAAGAGACCCAACGTCGAAATTACGAACCTGCCTAGTAGCACCTACTCGATAAATTTCACAAGTCCCTCGGCGATACCTAAATCAGTCATCGCGTTTTTTATGGTCTCCATTAAGATGTTGTTAAAAGCGCACTCTATATCGCAGAAGGCTACCAGAGAATATTCTTTTTCCTATATCGATTTCTCTATCTATGTAACTAGAGTATTTAGTGCTGTCTCTGGAGATTTACCTTTGTGATCTCGCGAGTAGCGACGGTGTCAAGCCTTCCCTTATAAAAGTGTCTCTTAATCGCTGTAACGTTTTTAATAGAAATGAAGATAAGATAATCGGTCCAAAGTCTTTGGGTCTCGTATGCGAGCTCTTATCGGCCTTTGGTATAAAAAATGTTACTCTAAATATGGTTGTTAACCATTTCATAGGGTAGCCCATTGTCTGTTGCAATTGCACAGGGAATATTCCATTTGATCCCTATGCTTTATATGGTTGGAAATTTTCTACAGCCCAGGTTATCTTGGCTTGTGTGACAATGTCGAGGATATTGGAATCAATACGGTACCCAAAATTTTACTATTGATGGTTACAGCCTTTTCCGTGTAACCCGGGAAATACGTATTTAGTAATAGGTCCAGTGATTCATAAAGTTATAAAATCAAAGAATTTCAGAAGTGGAATAATATTGATGTCTTAGACCAAAAATTTGGCTGCAACTTTGTAATTTCAATAGCCCAATGACTTAAAACTAAACAAAAGGCTTAAGTAAAGTGATTTCATACATAAGCCGACTTCTTTGGAGTACTCATCCCATGAAGATCCGGCTGGAAGGGTGCATTTGATTAATCTGCTTGAAGCTGACGTAATAAATAAATTGAGAGCGGGTTGCTTACAACAGAGGTCGGCTGGAGGATGATGGATTTACCAGGTTTGCTCTTTAAATATGGTGAAAAAGAAAGTTGTGACCGGTACTTTGGCTGCCACGTCACTTGGGAATTCGACAGCCGAATTTTGCACGATTATTTCACAAGTATTCAAACACTCGTCCAACCAGTCGTTACACAGACGGTAACAAATTTTGATTGGTTGATTTTTTCATATTTCACCAACACAATCTCAGTCCCCAAGTGACGTCAGCTGATTCTGTGAAATTCGCAGAAAACTGAATAACGGTCTGCTTCGGATGAGAAAATTTTGTATTCTATTACTCTTTGATTTTATCTATAATTTCTGGTGTGGCGACCTCAATTAGCCATCCGGCACATATGGTATCACTTATGCGGTTTCGAACGCTTGGGCAGTTTCTCTTTGGGAAATCTTTCAAGCGTCTGTAAAGAAGAATATATTTTATATATTTATTTCATATCCCACGACCCTTTGTTGGTTGGCAGGAAGGCATCTTATAAGTCACCCTTAATTGACTATTCATCACTTTTAACACTTTCTCAGGCTAATCCAACAACTCTTGACAAAGTTGTAAATTTTATAGCCGTGAGAACATGTGCTAAGGCCATAGAGTGCTTCGACTGAATGAGTTTCGCAGAAGGACCAAGAAAAACACACACTGACCTAGGATGCAAGATCACAAGTGCGAAAGAAAAACAGTAGATCTTAACCAGTTTGTCTACGCCTACAATTTGTGTGCTCTAACCACACAATAATCCGCTTGTAATCGTTCGCGCATTAGTAGGATAATAAGATTTTGTGGCGATTGTTTACACAAAAAAGGGGCAGCGTCACAGTACAACAGACACATTTTCACTAATTACTTACAAATCAAGAACAACAGAAATCTAATAGAATTATTTCCGAAACCTTGCCCTTAGCAGCGAGGAAGGCACATTTTAAACCGCTACAATTAAATTTGAACAAATAAACAAAGACTTCTACGGAAGATGAAGAAGGAAGCAATGCCATTCAAAAGTGAAGTGCACACAAATCCTTAGCACAAAAGAAAATATTGCTTTGGCAATTGTCTTGTCTGTCTGCCACTAAGCACTCGGCTACCGTAGCCAAATGAACAGCCGTTGACAATTCACACCAGCATTGGTAGCGTGCGGGCAGACAGGTAGTCGTCGTCAACCATGCAGAGGAATGCAATTTGAGTGAGGTCAACGTTGACCGTTCACCGACCAAATGATCCGTTCTTACGCCTTCGATGGATACTCGTATGTCTGTACACTGTAGATCGTATGCATGACAAATGTTGTGTAAATATTTTGACAGTGGTATGCCAAAAATTTCGCACGTTCAAGAAGAATGCAGTGAGAAGCTATACAGCAAGTGAAGAGTGCGAGATGCAAGAAGACGTTTACGAATGGACAATGGAAGCGAGTTTGCATTGGGATCACACATGAGGAATGTGGGACGGTGGGCAAGTAAAAAGAATGTCACGTCGAATCTCACTAGTGCAGGGGTTTTCATTCATTTTTACAGCTTAAAAATAAAAATACTAAGGAAATCTTGTATTTTGAACCAACGAGTAAGACTGTGCCTGCGGAAGATTGCGCGCCAAAGATGGACAAACTACTTCAAACTACTTGGAAAGCTACATGCAAATGTTAGAAAAAGGCTAACAGCCTTTATTGTATAACCGTGAATGCAAAATATCCCAGCATACTGGCGAAAGTGTTTCCAATAAAGACCGACTGCCTCACAAATTCATAAACCGCTGCCTTTGTCGGATTTTGCGAACTTTCTGGCCCCGGACAATAACCAACGCCGAGTTGTTGGCGCAAGCTAACCAGGTGGACGTTGCATTAGATATCAAGAAAAACGAAATGGCAATAGATTGACTATGACGCGGGCCCCTAAAAACTACCGTAGCCAACGATCCAGATTTATATCCGCTCGAGAACACTCACTTCAGCAGTTTTTTTTTAAACTGTATGGACGTTCTTTTATGCAAAGAGGGTGTTTGTGGACTGCGAGGGGACCTATACAAATATCGGGTGTGATTTTAGCTGCTTAAGAACTGCCGTAACTATGGTTTGACAGCTGAGACTCTAAAAACAGTTCTTAAAAAGCACCGATAAAGCATCTGACGACGCCATGGTGGAGATCGAAACGAGTCAGCTCCTCTAGGAGGAGATCAAATCTCTTGGGCGTGCAGGTCACATTTCTCTGATCTGGGTTCCCGTGCATAGGAATATAGAGGAAAATGAAAGTGCTGATGAGCTTGCCAGGAAGGAGTCGACTGAATTGGTCTCATTGGTCTCTCCCACCCACTCCTTGACTGTTGCTAAAGAGGAATTGCCCAACTTATTTCTCAGGAAAGCACAGATCAGATGGAGCTCCATTTTTTCACGAAAAGCCTTTGGTCCCAGTACAATGAAAGCAAGACCCAGAAAATTTTGGGGACTCCACGCCAATAAGATGGAACCATGAACTGGACCAACTTATAAGAGAGGAAAATGTTGTGCGGTTCATCAAAGCTCAGAGCCTAAGATGGCTAGGCCATACCATGAGAATGGACCCCACGAGAGCTCAACGAAAAATAATTGACGCTAAACTAGAAGACGACATGATGAAAGTGAAGATCAACAACTGGAAGAAATCAACCAAGGATCGGAGCAAATGGCCAAATCTCACACAGAGCTGTAGCGCCAATTGACGTTGATGATGATGAATTTCTTTAACCGAAAGCGAGACAAAACATCACCAATCATCAAACAAATAGTAAACGAATTTCTAATTTATTTTTTTTTTTGTCGGGATAAATAAACAAGTACAGCACTCGGACAAAATTAGGTCCATTGCAATCTGCGTAGATTTTAAGGTGCCAAGGAGCGAAGGAGCCAAGGTAGTCGCTTCTGAACACATCAATGCGAAAGACCTCAAGCCTGATTCGAGCGAAGGCCGAGCAGACGCGCGAAAGAGGTCCGCCGTCAGCCTCCTCTCCAACTGCTAGGCATGGTCTGAGATGCCTGCCATTTCCATGTGCTTCGCCCATAGAATGTGGCCCGGCATCAGTCCAACCAGCTGCCTACAGTCCCCTCTGCTTAATGACAGGAGGATCTGCGTTACAGTTGAAATATTGATAATCAATTCATAGGCTATCGACCTCTAACTCCAAAGCTTGGTAGCAGGGCTGCTCCCTCAAGAATTGTAAAGTTGGATGTAAGGCCTCCAAGCCTGCGCCACAGCGCGTTCGCGCTGTAGTAATTTCTTAATACAGCAGGATGTTCGCATAGTTATACCGCTACGTACTCAGTCGACATTGCCTTCTTAGTAGAAGCAAGGAGCATCACGGGAAGTGGAGGTTGTCGGTTAAGCACGAGAGGCTTCATATGACGTATCAATGCTCCTGACATCCCTCTTACTTGTTGATGTGAAGACTAGTAAGCGCCATTAGTCTTGAACATACCTGGAGTTACTATTGCCAAGAAGACCTACTTCAGACCGAGCCGGCGAGTTTACAGCAAAGTTTTCTCATAACGAATAAATTTATCGTCTTATAAGACCTGATACTCCTTTCACATGGCGTCTAAAAGAGGACAAGATTCGGCGTGGGTTCGAGAGAAAGAATGTGCTGAAATTTTCTGAACTGATATGGATCAGAGACAGCCGGGTTGCGCTAATACTAATTTGTTGGTGCTACTTAAAATAAGGCTTTTATTATCACTAAGTCTTCATTTTTCCAGTGTTTTAACTATTATAACGCTTCTTGCATTAATTATTTACGGCACTATGCCCAACTCAGGAGACAGCGACTAGTAAACACGAGTGGAGGACCTCACCTAACCTAGAATCAGAGCAGCTAATATCCGTATTTCTTGTCTGCAGTCCATCTTTTACTGGCAAAACTATCCAATAGGCAAATCAGCTGTTCACTAATCCGCGTAACAAACGTCTGCCATACTACAGTTTTCATGAGAAATAGCTGCGCCGGTAATCCCCATTAACGCCACCGTCTGTCTAGGCCGAATTTCATTCTTTCAACTACTTTTTTATTGAAATTTTTTCAATTCAAATGCAGCTGCTACAAGACATTTGAGGGGAGACTAGTAAAGGCGAGTGGAAGTCTCTTCACCTGCGTTGGAAAAACCACATGAATTTTTCTACTTTCTAAAAATCTTGCACTGAACTACCAATTACTGTTACAATTGCATTCATTCATTAATATTCATTAAAAATATTCATTCAAATAAATTATGGTAGAGCAGAAAAGCAATAATAAGGTATTCATTCCACTTGAAAATAATGATAAAATCACACTGAATAGCGTAGGAGTTCTGAAGGAAGTAGAAAAAAAAAGATTGAATAAAAGTAATAAGACCATTGCATAATTTATGCCACATGCCACATTATTGTTTCAATCTAGATTTCTCACACTCACACAGCTGCAATACAAATTCCCCACCATTTTCTTTCCATTGCGCCAAACTCCCCACAGACCAATGGTTTTGCGGAACGAATACTCTTTTGCATTTTTAATTGCAACACAAGCAATGTTGCATACAAATACATACATATGCGTATGTGTATGGTGCCACACCGCTGATTATATGGACGCTGTAATGGCGGAAATGTGGCAGCGGTAGGACTAATGTGGATTGGGTTGAACGTAACGGAGATAAAAGTGTGGCATACAGCTTATAATTACACCCAACTACCAACCAAACAACCAACCAACCAACCAGGCAGCCAACAACCCGAGGCAACGAGCCTACAATTGTGTGTTGTATGTGGAACCAAATGGATATTGTGGAGCCGGAAAATGCGGTTTGACTGCGCACAAAGTGAGCGGTCGCATGCACATACTTGTGCACTCAAGGCGTGAAAATAATTGAAAATTGCGCAATGCATACTTAAAGCAAATAATGAATCGGCGGTTGAGATTTCGTATGTGGGCGTGGAAAGCACAGGAAAACCACAATTAACTAGACTGAATCTGATTCTTCGCCAAGTTGTAGGTGAATGGGTAAGTCTAACCAGCAGTAGGAGGATGAGGGAGAAGCGAGTGTATTCGCGCTATTATCTACCTCTGGCTTTTCATATGGTGATGTATGCCTTAACAGGGAAGTATTTTTTGAATGGCGCTTATAGCCTAGACATACGGTGACGTTAATCGGGATTGAGGACTTAATTTGGAATTATCTCAGGACTTAAGTGCAGCTAATGCAGATTGACAACTAGACTTAGATCTCATAATTTAAGCGGATTAGGAGAATGTTCATGTTGCAAGATGACGTTGCTCAACACCAGCAGCGCCGTCAGAATTGGGAAGGACCTCTCCGATCCATTTGATACCAAACGAGGTTTCAGACAGGGTGACTCGCTGTCGTGTGACTTCTTTAACCTGATGTTGGAGAGCATCGTACGAGCCGCAGAATTTTATCGCTCAGGCACAATATTTTATAAGAGCGTACAATTTTTGTGTATGCCGATGATATTGACATCATCGGCCTTAACAATCGCGCTGTTAGTTCTGCCTTCTTCAAACTGGATAAAGAGGCAAAGCGAATGGGTTTGGTGGTGAACGAGAGCAAAACGAAGTCCCTACTGTCTTCAAACAAACAGTCGGCGCACTCGCGTACCGGCACCCACGTCACTGTGGACAGTATATTATCGAGGTTGTGAAAGACTTCGTTTATTTAGGAACCAACATTAACATCGATAACAATGTCAGCCTTGAAATCCAACGTAGAGTCTCTCTTGCCAACAAGTGCTACTTTGGACTAAGTAGGCAATTGAGTAGTAAATTCCTCTCTCGACGAACAAAACTAACACTCTACAAGGCTCTCATCATGCCCGTCCTAACGTATGGCGCAGAAGCGTGGACAATGACAGCATCCGATGAAGCGACGCTTGGAGTGTTTGAGAGAAAGATTATGCGAAAGATTTTTGGACCTTTGCACGTTGGCAACGGCGAATATCGCTGGCACTGGAACGATGAGATGTATGAGCTTTACGACGACATAGACAAAGCGCAGCGAATAAAGATCCAGCGGATACGTTGGCTGGGTCTTGTCGTCCGAACGGATACAAACGGTCCGGCTTTGACAGTATTCGATGCAGTACCAGCTGGTGGTAGCAGAGGAAGGCCTCCTCTACGTTGGAAAGATACGGTGGGGAAGGACTTGCCTTCACTTGGTGTATCCAATTGGCGCCGGTTAGCACGATAAAGAAACGACTGGCGCGCTTTCTTAAACTCGGCCAAAATCGCGCAAGCGGTTATCGGGCCAATCAGGAAGAAGAAGATGCGGAGTTTCCGATGCCAAGATCACGGAAAAATTACAGTTAATATCTATTGTGCATGAAAAATAATGAAACTTTTAAGGAGAAGAGCAAGAAGGGCTGGATGCAATGCCAGTTTGCATGAAAACGTCGAAATTTCATTAATTCTTTTGATATTTGTGCGCAGTTTGAGAAATTGCAATTTAAGATTTTTTTTAAATAAATAATTATTTCTTAGTATCAGCGCATTTTTGATCCGACGAGTGTCGGACAAAAGAGGCCCACCTGCACAGAGGTCCGTGCATACAGGTAAGTCTAGATAGAATGGGAGGTCGCCAGGTATCCGAAGCACTGCGTTTGGCATGGGTCGAATTAAACCTTGTTCCAACCCAGAGCTTTTTCAAGAGGTTTGCTCCTCCGATTGGCAGAACTTGGTCATTTTCAAAAAGGCAGCCCGAACCATAGGAAAAGGAGTGCACTCGCTCGATACTGGAGTGTACGTAAGTGGGCACACTACCATCCTTTGATAAGGTATGATTAATGATTCGACTAAGCCCCCGCACCACGAGAAGGTACCTACCTTCGCGAAGGACCCAACCTAACCCAGTATCAGTGCAACTAATATCCGTATTTCTTGTCTGCGGTTCATCTTTTACTAACAGAACTATCCAATAGGCAAATCAGCTGTTCAATAATCCGCGTAACAAACGTCTTTCATAATACATTTTTAATCAGAAATAACTGCGTCGGTAATCCCGATTAAGGCCACCGTCTGTCTAGCCCGAATTTCGTTCTTTCAACTACTTTTTTACTTTTATTTTTACTTTTATTTTTTCAATTCAAAAGCAGCTGCTAAATGACATTTGAGGCGTGACTCACCCGCTTAGCACGAATGCATTGCTCACTAAAGCTCCACGCCTGTTATAGCCTGCGTTCACTGAGCTGTCGTTTCACCTATTATCTCGAATTTCGTATAATTTTCATCATATTTATGAAATAAATAGTTGTCTTAGTAAGTGGAAGAGCTCTCCAAATATAAAGCAACTCAAGCGCTGAGCTGCGTTCCTTCATTCAGTCTGGTTGCATTGCGACTTGCTGGCCACCCCATATCAGTGCCCTTGGTTCATAAGGCAAAGGTTCACATTAAGATAATGGAATACTCGGGTTTCATGCAGAATTTACAGCTTGCGAATTAGTTACCACCTTTACTAAAAGGAGATTTTTAAAAAGCTTGAGAACTTAGAATGATAATACAGAACAGAAAAATTGTTGGAATGAAATTCTTTTCATTATAATCTGGCATTTATTTCTTAAATACGACAGCGGGTAGATGTTCACCGCGGCTACGAGTTACAAAGGCCAACAAGTTGTAAACGATGACGTACCGACATTTCGGCATCTTCTTCAACACTTCGCACTCTGAACTTCGCGAACAGATTTCCATATTTTTCCAAAGTAAATTTTCATAATTTGGAAGCGTTGTTCTGGCGTTACATAATTCATGATGACTTGCGAAACTTTACTGAATAGAAATACCAACACAGTTTGTCATTCTCAGCTGTCAATTGATAGTTATCGATTACAGTCATTTCCATGCAGCTAAAAAAACGCCCGATATTAGCGCAGGAGCCTACTGAGGACTAGGTTAGGTTAGTTTAGGTTGAAGCAGTGTTCACTGTGGGACACACTCGCCTTCATAGCACATTGCGATTCCGTGTGGGGAGCTCATCCTTATCTCTCCCAAAACCAGTCTGTACTTTTAAAATTTGTTAGAAGATCCCTTATTTCCACAGTACTGAGATCTTCCACTTCATTAAAGAAATGTCTACCTGAAATGGTAAATCTACGTGTGTATAGAGCAAGACAATGTCACAGGAGGTGCGAGGTCGTCTCTTTCTCTTTTTCATTTTGCTTATTTTGGCATAGCAGAGATGCTGTGCGTTTAGTATTGACAGTCGGTCACAACTGTCGGGCGATTCGGCAGCTGGTTTCATTACGCCATTTTCCACTCGCTGCTCTTAGAATTTTCTCAAAAATAAGTAGCTTACAAGTCCGTGAGGGTAAGCGTAAGGGAAAGGGTAAGTCAACTTGGTGCCGAGCCTCACTAGTTCATCGGCCCTAAAGTTATCCTCAATATTACAACGGCCAGGTACACAGTTTACCTTTGTTCAGGTGAAATGACTCAGTCATCTCGTTAAGAGATGTGCGGCATTTCATGGCTAACTTGGAGGTGTTCAACTGTTTTGTGAGGGATTTTATCGCCGCCTCGCTATCAGTGAGAATATAGATATCATCTCCAGGTATGGCATTGCACTGTAGCAGTGTCACGGCTTTTATTATTGCCATTCAGCCTGAAAGACACTACCGTAGTCGCGGAGCCGAAAGCTGAAGGAGATCCCCAGTTTTTCGGAATATACACCTCCGGAGAGACTCGCTATGTCTTACATCGTCCCGTTCGCGCTCTTCCCTTGAGGGTATGAGGGTCGTGAACGTTGTAATGGCATGTGTAGGAGGGAGTGCATAGTCCATAAGTAGAAAGTACATATCCGTAGCACGTGTTTGACCACTTACTCTATGGCTGAGTACTAAAGTAACTACGAGCTGTGTTTCAAATTGTGGGTTTTCAGAAATAACTCCAACCTCCGCCGTATTTACCGCACTTGGCCCTTTGTGACCTTTTCCTGTTCCCAAAACAGAAAATACCTATAAAACGCGGAAAGATTTGTACACAATTATGGAGATAAAGTCCGCATCGATAGAAGAGCTCAGGTCAAATGAAAGCACTTTTTCGTCAGAAGTAACTCGGGGATTAGAAAAATACGACAGCACAAGCATGTCTATATATCTGAGGGGGAATACTTTGAAGGGGATCTAACAGATATTGATGAGTACAGGAAGTCGAAATATAAAAGCATCTAAATAAAAGGTGGTGGAGCCACTGCATTTCCATTGCTCTCTAATAGCAGGCACACCACTCAGCAGTTAGTAGACCTGTTGGTGGAAGACTTGAGCGTACCATGATGGTCAGGTTTTGCTGCTTCTCTGTGTGGGTCACCCTTTATACCGATTTCGGAGGACCAGGTGTCAAAGTAATAAATT
Source organism: Anastrepha fraterculus (assembly GCA_037575425.1). Classification (NCBI taxonomy): domain Eukaryota; kingdom Metazoa; phylum Arthropoda; class Insecta; order Diptera; family Tephritidae; genus Anastrepha; species Anastrepha fraterculus. The sequence continues at coordinate 53,497 of JAYXIM010003315.1, forward strand.
TTGTGCATCTCTGAAATGAAACACCTTACCCAAATGCTTCCACTGACTCATGAGCTCGCCAAGCTCACCTCTTAGTATTTAGTTGCACCCATAAGCTTTTGGAATTGACGTTGATTTCCTGTCGTCCACACATTAGGATTTTTTTCTGTTTTTTGCGAAGGAATTGGAGCGCACATTTGCATTATGATGCCTTTTAAGCTGTCTCGGCGCGCATGTGAGTACCCAGAGGACCAGTGGGATGAACGGATAGACATAATGACAAACAGAGATATACTAAAGTAGAAATTAAGACAAATGCAGAGGCGCCTAGTGAAGCTCATAAGAAGCTTCCACTTGCATAGTTGAAAATGATAACAATAATAAAGCAAAATAAAAAAAAGCAAAGTAAAAAAAAACAAAATAAAAAAAGTAATAAAAAATAAGGTATTTCCTTCGTATGTGCAAAGTAGAAAAAAAATGATTTCACATCCTTTGCCATGACATAAAAATGAATATAAAAAAAATAAAAAGAAAGAATGAAACGCAAATGCAAAAATTATAATGAAAAAATATATAAATATACAGAAATAGAAATGAATAGCGGGGGAATAATGAAAAAGTACTTCATTAAAAATTCCCGCATACAATAAACTACAAAAGCAAAAGTAGCAGCAGCAACAATAAAAACAACAACAGCACTGAAGTAATTGCAACAAATCACGATGCAACTGTCAGTGGTAGTAGCCGGATTGCATATTTTTACATTAGTGTGAAAATGTGAAAATGCGAAAAGCAAGCACTTATCCAGCCACACACGGCATACACATACACACATACACACAAATACATACATACATATGTACATGTGTATGTAAATAAATATGCATTTGAGTGTGTGCGCATATTGCGAAAGAGACACTTTAGCTGTCAGTTGCTAAGTAAGAGATGCTTTCGTGCACACATACACACATATATTATGCTACATAAGGTGTGGACTTGACGTCCATATGTATGTGCACACTTGAGTTTCCGTTTTAGTTGCGCTTATACTATAAAGTGGACTGAAAATGAGGTAAAGTGGCAGTAGGCTGGTGCTTAGTGATGCATTTGCTCTCACCAAGACAACACTGGTCAGTGCATTTGCGAAAATACTCGTAGATACTTTCTTATTTCACTTCAGGCTAAGCCATATTACTAATGGAGAAATATTGACTAAGAATTTCAATATTGCATTCAAATTGGTTTGCTATTTCGCAAAGAAAATGTTTATTTTAGAAAGGCTAAACCGAAGCTGTTTTCGATGCACCAACCAGCTAGCGAGTAGTGAAATAAGCGAAAATTTTCCTTTGAATCCTTTGTTTTTGCAGTTCGCAAAGAAAAATTGTTTAATACTTTTTTAAGAACGCCTGTCGCATCTGAATGGGTTGGTGCGTGGCAACCATTCGGAATATGTAAGTTCGAATCTCTGTGAAACACCAAAATGAAGAAAAAAGTTTTTTCTAATAGTGGTCGTGCATCGTCAGGCAACGGCAAACCTCCGAGGGTATTTCTCCCATGAAAAAGCGCCTCGTGAAAACCATCTGTTGTTCGGAGTCGGCTTAAAACTGCAGGTCCCTCCATTTTTAGAACAACATCAAGACGCACACCACAAATAGGAGGAGGAGCTCGGTCAAATACCTAAGAGAAGTGTACGCGCTTTTTTTTTATAGTATTTCATGCGAACAAAAAAAGAACACGAGGCAAAATGCATCTAAAACCACACAAATGGTTAAAAATCGATTAAATTTGGTAAAAATGAGCATAAGTAGCTGTAGGCTAATCACCTACCCTGTCATAAATCAAAATAGATTAACGAAAACAACGCAAAACTGAGCCTTGTCGGGGCGAGAAAGAAAGCCATTATTAAAGATAATAAATAAAATTTCCCTACTTATACGAGAGTCGTTTAAAAAGTCCGTGTAAGATCAAAGAGATGGTACAATTGGCGCGTATCGAGGTTATGTTTAGTTAGTAACTTCTCTTCGAAGAGCACACATCAAGTAGCAAGCAGATTGGTATACTATTTTGTGCTTGACATTCGTTTGAATCGAGGAAGTCGAGTGATTTTCATCAGCTCACGCCTCAGCAGTTATGGTCGCAAAATTAATGGAAATAGGGTTCCACTTCGTTTTATGTCCCACCTATTCTTCAGACTTGGCTTACTCGGCTCCCTCGGCTTGGCTTACTTGCTACCAAATTTGAAAAAATTCGCCTAAGTGTTGTGTTACAATAAAAATGTAAAAATTAGGATATTTCAGGTTTCACTTTTTTTTTTTTTTTTTTTTTTTCAAAATTTCAAAAAATTCGCGAAACAGGCGATTCATGAATGTCTTATTGTTGAGAACGTTGAAATATTGATGGTGAAGGTTGTTTACCAACACTTTGCGCTAGAGCAGCTATGTTATCAATGAGTCGCCAACCTTTGAACTCTCACCTCGCTCGGAGGATTGTTTTTTTTTGTTTACTCCTCCCGTTAGCAAAAGGCCTCCACAAGATTCTTCTATCGTACACAGTTCTGTGCTGTCCCAATAGATGTCGGCATCTGCTAGTTCGTGCAGCACCGACCTTCTCCAAGTGTTTTTTGGTCGACCGCGATCTCTGCTGCCTTGCGGGTTCCAGTCCAGTGCCATTCTCGTGATGCTATCTGGTGGTTTTCTCAATGTTTTCGGCCATAATATTCTGCAGATGATGCGGAGGCATTTGTTGCCAAAGGATTGTAGCCTCTGTGTGATAGTGTTAGAGACCAGCTATGTTTCGCTTCCGTACAACAATACGAACTTCACGCATGCGCCGAATATTCGTAGTTTAGTGCGCCTGCAGATTTGCGAACTCCCCCATTCTGTATGCATTTGCCGGAATGCCGCCCTTGCTTTGTTTAGCATGCAGTTGATATCTTCATCTGCTCCACCATCTGCCGTGATGATGCAGCCGAGGTAGCAGAAGCTTTCGACAAACTCGTTCGCAGGATTATTTCCACCAAAAAAATTACGCGTTATGTTGTTGTTAAAAATTGACCAATTTCATAATACGTCAATAATTTTAGCGCGTTATTCTAGCGTGAAAAATTGTACATTTATAAATTTGGGGAGTTTCCAGGGTCACTATAAAAAATGGTTAATTTGTTTCTTTTTATAATAAAGAGCAGGGTATAATTTTTTGGGTAATAAGTTTTTCTGAGAATGCGAAGAAACAATTTATGCTGTGTGGTTACAGGAAATGTGATCCTACTGGTTGAGCTTTCACAATTTTTAAGTGAAAAATTCATAAAATACTTTTGAAATATTTATATTTGACGTGCCTAAAAGCTTCAAATAAACTATTTCATTTATTATGTTAGAGAAAAAAATATAGAATATATACTTTTGCTTCGACTACGAAATCCATGCCACCCTTGAACAAGTCAGATAAGATAGGAGAAGTGATTTTCTCGTGAAGAGTACTAAGCTCTACGCACAATCTTAGTGCGGAAATTCCGTTTATTTTTATAAATGTTTGTTTATGGAAAATTTTATTTGTGTTTATAAGACTAAATTCACATTGAAATCGCTTCTCGATTCTGTATCACTTCTGAAATGACTAAAACCTACACTTCACTGTAGCTGTATGAATTTCCTCTTGTCTGGCATTTTAATTACAATTTATTGGAAAATTACCTACATGCAATTGATGACCGGCTTGTCTTACCTTATTTATCTTTGCTACTTTTTATGCTACACCTTTCATTAAAAACTCTCACCGCTCACACCTTTTACCCTGCCACTACTTCCTCGCTCCAACTAACTGAACCATTTTTCCAATTAAACTTAATTGGCACATGTGCACCTATATGGCAGCACTTTTTGCTTTGCTTGCGCCCACAACCGTTTACGTAGCTCGTTAGCGCAAGTGTATGGCAACTCCAGCGCCAAGTGGCAGTGGAAATTAGTTGGAAATTGACAGCGAAGGCGTGAAAGAATACACAGAGATAATTGATTTGAAAACTGGATGTTGTGGAAAAGTGTACAAGGCACCTGTGAGCGTGACTTTATACTTTTGAAGTCGAAAAAAGCGAAACATAAAATACTCACACAACTAAAAAATAATAAAAAGAAAAATAAAAAAAGTTTCAAGTGCCCTGCATTGTTTTCAAAGCAATTATTGACGGCATGAAAGGTGTTTAAAAGTAAGCTGATGTTGGCAGGGGCGTTAGAAAATAAGCAAAGTGCTGCAAGTACATAAATTTTAAAGAATTTTTTTGTAAATACGCGATTTTGAAAACTGCAAATTAGTTACCAAAGCGTGAAAAATAGTAATAATTATGTGCAGATTTCGGTCGGCATGTTTTTCTTTTCCAAAAATAAGCATTTTTCATAACAAAAATTAAACAAAAAAAGGTTTTCGCTCTATTGTTATAACAAAATATGCCAGTTGGCATTGCCCCTCTTTGATTTTAGTCCTTATTAAGCGCATAAATGCGTGTAGATCAAAGCGTTTTGCTCTCCATTGCTTGGCTAGCGGGCGTGAATGCACATTTTGTTCGCTCATTAATTCATCGTTTTTTGTAATTTTTTTTTGTTTGTTTCTTGGAATGCCTCAAATGCATTTCTGTTTTTTTTTTTGCACCACATCAAAGGCCATTATGCATACGAAATGGATATGTATTCGTTCCTTAAAATGTCTCGTGCTTGAATATTAAAAAACATTTTTAAAAAGTGGTAGCTTTTAAGGAATAAATACTCTAAGGGTATAAGTTTGCTTACACTTTCTAACGTCCCTGGTGCCAAGAACTGAGATTACGCAAAACTGCTTCGTTTTGCTCCTCAGCCTCTTAATTTTTCCCATCCGTCTCAATCTTATGCTGCTCGCTGTGAATTAATAAACTTACAGAACTTAAAAATAGTAAAATTTATTCAGTTGATGAAATTTATATACGACTTGGTTCGAACATCTATTGTATGTCCCGAACCGGTTTTAATGCTCCTCACAGAATGTCACGTTTTCAAACGCTGTACTGTTTTGACGCAACTAGAGCTAATCATTATCCGTTAGCTTCAATATTTAGAGCACTTTCGGAATTTTCTAACATAATAGGGAGAGTAGATATTGAATTTTCATTATCAAGATCCACATCGAAGTCTTGAATCGTTTTAATCCTACGCTAAGTATCAAGTAATTTGTAATCTGGCCTATAAGATTCTACCATAAACTAAAATAAAAACGAACTGAAATTAAGTATGCCCCAGAAGTCTGTACGAAAACAACCCATGATGTATCACTTGAAGTGTTAAAAACAAAAAAAAATGCGGAAGACTCATAGGTCTTTGCGCAGTGGCGACAAAAGTCGATAGAACGACGAACTTTGCAGGACTACAGGGTCTGGCACTCGAAGTGTAACCAATTAAAAAGGCCATAAATTTAGTTTGGAAAATTACTTTTATTCAATTCAAAGTAAAAAATGTGTGAAAATAATACAAAATTAAGAATAAATTTACTTTTGCTCCATATGATCACCATATGCCTTGACTATGGCCTTGAGACGGTGCAGAAACGAGTCGCAAGCTGCCCGAATGTGGCTTGCAGATATTTTGGCCCACTCGCGGACAATGGCTTTTTTCAGCGGCTCGAGACTGGTGAATCTTTTAGCTCGGGCCTTTTTCTCCAAGTGGCCCAAAGAGAGTAATCCATCGGATTCGCTCCTTGTGAACTTGAGAGCCATTGTGTGGACGTTAAGAAGTTCAGAACGTTGTTTTTTAGCCATTCTTGGTTCACTCGGGCTTTGTGAGACGGTACCGACTCCTGTTAAAACGTCCATGGTCTGCCACCGATATGTTTGTCTACCCACGGCTTCAAAGGAACCTCCAGAATATTTTCCTGATAATATTTCGCATTTACCTTGACGCCAGGCTCGATGAAAACTATTGGAGAGCGCCCATCTGCGGTTACAGCGGCTGAAACCATTACCTGTGGCGGGCGCTGCCTCCTGGTGGTCAATCGATGACTCAAATTCTCGTATGAAGGGTCGGTCAAATAAACACTATTGCTTTGGGAGTTTACGAATTGCTCAATTTGCAAAATTTTCCCGTCAGAAAACACAATGTTCGGAAATTTACCGCTTTTGGCCAAGGGAAGCAATCCGCTCCCTCAAGTCTGACTTGTTGCTGCTTTGGTGTGTACGCCGTTTGGTTCTTGTAAGGCTTGAGTTTGAGATCATATTTCAGTAAGCGGTGGATGCTACGGTCAGATATTTTCAGTTCTTTTACCATTTGGTGGACACTTCGTCGGGGATTTCGCTCAAGTCACTTCTTCACTTTTTGAACCATTTCAAGTGACGTTGCAGTCTTTTGATAACCACCTTCAAGACGTTTCGCGATGCTGCTAGTATTATTGTAACAAGTAATGGTGCGAAATGGTACAAAAACTTTATTTACTTTAAGGTGCTCGAACTCACGGAAAATTGCTGGTTATAAAATCCAGTCAAATATAATGCAATCACACTTTTAAGTTTGAAATCTATTACTGATTTTCTTTTTCGCGTTTACTCTCGGCAAAATGCTTCCGCGCGCTTGTAAACAATACTCTGGACTGTCATTTAGCTAACTGGCAGTCATCCCGTGCAACCGCAATTAAGTTTTTCGCAAAACGCCCATGTATGTATGTCAATGCCATTCATTTATAGCTGCTTTCGATGCATTAGAGAATTCCGCTGTTCGCCAAGCGAAAAATTTAGCACCCTAGGCAGTAGAATGGGTATGCCTCACAATGTCCTCTGCAGGTGCTGTGGAGATGAAGAAGAAATTGAGTCGCTACAACACCTTTTCTGTATGTCTGTGGAATGCCCTGTACTTCATAGAAGCCGTGCCAAATATCTTGGCGATTATTTATTTGAAGACCTGGAAAAAGGCGTGAGCTGATGCGTTTTCGATGGGAAAGCACTCTATTTCCTCGATTCAAACGGATGCCAAACTTAAGGAGATGAACCGATCTAGCTGAAACTCGGTGTGTAATCTTCGAAGAGATGCTACTAACTAAACATGACCTCGATACGCGCCAATAGTGCCATTTGTTCGAGTTTGCACGAACTTTTAAGCGACCCTCGAAGCTATGAAATGTTTTGAATTTAGGAGTCTTAATTGATTCAGATTTTATTTTCATTAACTATGTGAATTCTGTGGCTACTAAAGAATACTCTAATTTAACATTCCTCAAGCACTACGCAAAAGGCTTCAAGGATCCCTACACGAGAAAGTCGCTTTATAGCTCTTTAGTTTGATCAAGATTGAAATATGCTTCAATAGTCGGCAATCCATTCTATAACTCCTGCCCTGTTAGAATTGAGAGAGTCCAATGTAACTTTCATTCTTTCGCTCTTCAATCGCCTAATTTTAGGGCATTGCAATGCCTTATGCGATACGTAAGGCTCCCAAAATGCCTCATATGCCACTGAACTGGCCTAATAGGTTTCCAATTGGCATCAGCAGATACATAATTTTGAATTTCCTTTCTTCGTTTAAATCAAAATTCTCACTCAATTAATCAAATACCCACGCGAATTATGATCAACACTTAAAATATTATTATTTTCTAATACATTTTTCTTCACAACTTAACTGCACTTAATTTTCATATCCTCCAACTAACTGCATTACTTTAACATATTTGCGCGCCACATTTGTTAGGAAAAGTTTAAATTCTTACCATTTGCCGCCTTTGGCAGCGAGGCTCTTCCACTATTGCTGCTGTTTTTGTAATTATGCAACACTTAATCTCACTTGTGTGCTTTTAGGTGCATACGCTTACGCTTGCCTAAGTTTTTTGCGCATTTTTTAATTTAAGTACTATTTCAAACCTTTCACCACCACCCTTGCCACCCTCGCCACCTTTCGCTTCACGCGCTGCCCAGCCGACTTAATCACAATTATGCAATAGTTGTTGGTTCTTAAGCCTGTTTGTTACTGCAACAATTTTTTTACTTGGCACGGTGCACTTCACTCCCTCTCCACACCCGGCGCTTGCCACATATCCTGCGGCCGCTTTTTCAAGCTGCTCAAGTTTTATGAGTTAAAAGCTGCTTTAGCTGCTTTCGGCATAAATATTTGCTATGCTTGCATTGTCGCCGGCTGTGTGCGTATGTAGGTACGAGTATGTACGCGTTTGGCAGAAATGGGCGTGTTCATATGCAGCACAAGTGACGACAGGGTGAGTGAATTTTTTAGTAGGGGAGCTAGTATGCGCGTCCTTTTTGCAATTATAATATTCCGCAGCATTTTTTTTTCATGGCTGCCTTTGCTGCTAACAAACTCGGTATAATGAGGAATTTAGTACTTGCAGTTATTTGGTGATAAGGGGCGAAACAGTGGGACAAAATCGAAAGCAAGAGGGAATGGAAATTGTATGCACACTTTTTTTGCGCATATGAATGTTGAATGAATCAAGAATATTTGGATGAAGATCCAATTTCCAAAATTTATTAAGCTGTGTTTAGACCTGCAATGGCGTATGCCTTAGAATGCTGGCCGCTGTTTGCTAAACAGGAACAAAGAATCCATGTGGCGGAGTTGAGAATGCCGCGATGGCCATCGAACGGAAACAAAACTGGATAAGATAAGCAATAAACACATCAGAGGTAGCTGCCATGTGGCTCCAATAATTGAGAAATTCAGAGAAATTAGCTTGCGCTGGTATGAGCGCATTGTGAGAATACCGGAACAGAACCGCAATGGGACGTGGCCGACCATTTAAATCCTGGCTAAAACCTATTAAAAACGATATGCAGCGAAGCGAAGTCAACCAAGGGACAACCAAGGACCGAGTAATCTCGAGATTGCGTACAAGGAGGGCCGATCCAACTCAGGGACTTCGGCGAGGACGAAGAAGAAGAAAGAGAAGAAGACACTTGGCATTTTTTGTGACATAAAGCGACGTTTTTATATGATATAAAATGACGCTAATTGGAACTTCATACCATATTCGTCTTGTTTGGGCAGATCCGTTAGAGAATAATAGTAGACTAGCGCATAAATCCTTGAAAGATGTTGAAGTCGAGCTTTTTCTTCAATTTATGGTTTACACAAACTTCGAATCGGTGATGATTTCTTATGCGAAGCTTTTTCATCGCAGAAATGCGCTGGTAGGCTTGCTATCGTCAGTCGACGGGTGATTGTTGTGGTCAAATGATATGAAATTTTGCTTCGCGAAATTGGCCGTCGTGATGTGAAATTTTTCCGACGGTAAACACTAAGAACTCTGAAGCTTAATGGAAGACTAGATCTTCGCAAAGAATGAACCTCATTATGAGATCTGAAAAGCGCAGAGCGAGTGCGAAATAACTCTAAGCACTCCGGAGAATCTTTCCTGCCACCCTCCGACTCATTAATTTCATAACAATGGGAAATATTTACTCACTACGGAGTGTCCAAGAAAGATGGTTTACAAATAAAAAATACAAATTAAACAAAAAAAAAAACAGATGAAGAATTTAATTAGCCATCGCAAATGTTCAAATGGATGACCTTTTTGATTCACAAATTGCTGGTAACGCTAAGCAGTCGAACCGCAAACGAGGCGAATCATTTCCTTATAAACTTCGTTGCATTCTCTGCAAATTTCCGCCTTGTAATGATCTAATGGCAGTTAAACCTCATCTCTGATGAATCCTCACAATAAAAAAAATCCAGTTGCGTGAGGTCTGGAGCACACAAGGACTAATCGATGTCCCTCCTTCGACCATTTTATCTGCTCAGCAGATTTTCATTGAAATAAGCTCTCACATCAGGAAGTGAAGAGATGCTCCACCTTGCCGGAAATAATAATCACTTTTTCCTCAATAAATAGGTTGTACCCCGAAAAAACTTTTTTTGAAGGAATAAGGCATTAAAGTGTGTATAGATTTTTTTGGCACTGCAGGAACTGCCAATTTTGCTTCTTACAATTGATTTTTAGAGCCCTAGTAAGTTACGTGTAGGCGTCTGCTGACGATTACGATATTGTCGGCCTGAACAATCGCGCATCGTACGGTCAGCGTACTCCAGTCTGGAGAAGAAAGCTGAAGAAGTGGGTCTTGCGGTGAACGAACCTGCTGTCAACATGCAAAGAGTCCCCGCGTCTTGGTGCGATGAAGGGCTTTCTTTATCTAGGTACCAGTGTTAACAGCCAGAACGACGTCAACAAAGAGATTAAATAGAAGATAACTCTTGTCAACTGATGTTACTTTGCGGCTCAGTAAGCAATTGAGAAATAGAGCTCTCTCTGTACTAAAACCTAATCATCCTTGTATATGTTGCAGAAGCTTGGACAATGACGACAATGGATGAAAGCGCACTGGGAGTGTTCGAGAGAAAAATTCTCCGGCAAATCCTTGGCCCTCTTCGCGTAGTCGAGAATGAGTTCCGTAACTGTTGGAACAACGAGCTGAATGAGCTGTACTGCTATATGGACATAGTGAAGCGTATTAAAATACTGCGGCTGCGCTGGCTTGCCCATGCAGGGAACCGAGCTAGATGGCGTAATGTTTTAGATTCAGCGAAAACCGACATACGGTTGTACATACTAAGTAAGTAAATAAGTTACCTACTTCTCGTGCGTCGGGTGTTCGTCAAAGTGTACGCGATGCATTTCCACAGCAATCTTTATGCGCTGCTCTGCTCATAGCGGCTAGATGGCCAATAATTCAGTGATATTCCGTGAGAAGTCGGTTATGCATTTTGCAGAGCCTCTGCAGGTTAGTTTAGATTTTGGTGCTTGCCAGTCTCTATAAGGGCGCAGGGGCGCTAACTTAGACTTGGAGGTGTGATACCACTAATTTGGACTCAAATGCCATCTCTAACTCCCAATGTGGTAACAACACTTTGTCTTCCGAATAAATGATAAAATACTGTGAATGGCTGTCGGATCCCAAGTATGCCAGACATTAAAAGTAATAAGCGTTTAGACAACGATATCACTTTCTGAGCCCCTGTAAGTTGTAAGCTCTACATTCTTCGAGTGGTGGCCGAAAAGAATATTGTACTTTGCATGTATTCAGATGAGTTTAGTCGCTCTACTCCTCTTCCAAACTTGTGGCAACAGGAAACTCAGAGCAACTTAGATGTGTGCACTCGATTTCTCAATTCCTGTGTCAGTACCTCTACTCGCGCACTCGTCTATTTCTTCACTACTCGAAACGCTACTGCATTTTGTAACTATCAACCATCGAAGCTTTTCATTTAGTATTTCGTACTTTTCGCACCACTGTCCTCTACTCTGTCCACATTTCTCCGTAGTCCTCTACCACTTAACGAATACGCAACTGCAAATTTTCAAATTAATGCATGAAAAATCTCGTAATGTCTCAGTAAGTTTAGCTTTTTTGAGGTGCAAGGGGAAAAAATTAAGTGAATCCGGATTGTGCACCTGCAGCAGAGAAATAAAAATAATAAGAGCTCATGCGTATGCACTTTTACATAGACATGTGAAAGCCGTGCGAAGGCTCGGCGAGCATTTCAAATGCGTCGAGAAAATTAAGAAATTATGCAAATGAATTTCGCCATACGTGGAAAGCGCACCGCTGGCGACATCATAGCGAATACAAGCCCGTGGCATCAAGCGAGAGTGAGCGCTAAATTGCATAAACTCTCAAATGGAACTGGCGCTTGTGGACCGCAGTGGCGCAGGAATATTGCGAACAAAAAATAATAAAAATAAAAAATAGCAAAAAATACAAACAAAAAACAATTAAGATTTAATTGCAGTGATTTCCCTGGGCAAGCGAGTAACGTTTTTTTTTCTTATTTTAGATTTTTTCTAGCTTTCTTTATACGGGCACAGCTTAGAACTGACTAGCAAAGTTTTAGTCACCGACACGGAGGAGGAAATCAGCATTTTTTTATTGAGGTGCGCACACAATAAAACTGTAGCGTCTCTCTACTCGCTTCCTAGTACGGATACGGTGGATGGCGACGGCGGTGGCGGCGGCGTCGCGCTATAAGATGACAGCTTCCGTAGAAATTCAGAAATCATTCACTCAGCAATGACGGCGTCCGTTAGCTGCTTCATATTCTCGCTTTTAATGAATTATTATTATTTGCTTGCAATTGTGGATTTCTAGCGAAGTGCGACGCTAAATTTATGCTTGAATGCCTTTTATGTCTCCTGCTACGCGTTCAAGCTGTAAATTTGCAGCCGAAATGCGTCCGGACGCATTCGCTGATCAAAGGACGGCACTCTTGAGAAATTATCATAAAAAGGATTTTTTCTGCAGACGCCCAACTCAACAACATACAATAAATGCATTTAGTGAAAAATTAAGAAACGTCGAAAGGTGGGGAAATAGAATCGAGAGTTTTTGAATTTGAATTTGAATGGGCGCGCACGCCAAAGTGGGCGTGTGGATATGAGGAGGAGGAGGAGGCAGAGTCGTGTGGGGGAAACGCCAAAGTGGCAACTCATCAAGGCGTCAATTCAATGTGGATTTCTCGTTTCGGCGCAGCGAACTCGT
>JAYXIM010003318.1:0-31152 GCA_037575425.1 Anastrepha fraterculus
ATAATTAAATTAAATTTAATAAAATTAAATCCATATAATTAAACAAAACTAAAAAAAAGAAAAAAAAAAACAAAAAATAAGTTAAAGAACAATAAAATTAACTAAAATTAAATTTTAAAAAAATTAAAAAGTAATAAAATAAAAAAACAAAACGAAATAAAAGAGGCAAAAAATAATATAATTAAATTAAGTGAAAATAAATAAATTAAAAATAAGAACGAGAAATAAAATAAGAAATAATATTAAAATAAAGAACAAAACAAAATAAAATTACGTGAAATAAAAGAGATTTAAATTAAAAAATGTATTTAAATAAAAGTTACTTACTTAAAATAAATGAAATGTAAAATAAATAAAGTAAATAAATAACAAATCAATAAAAATAATAAATTAAAGAAAAAAGGGAAATAAAGTAAAATAAAACCACGTTAAATTATACTAAAAAAATATAAGAGGAGAAAATCATAAAAATAATATTAAGTAAAATGAAGTAAAATAAATCTAAACAAATTAATTAATTAAAACATTAAAAAGAAAACAGAATAAGAATGTTGAGTTAAATACATTAAAATATAATAAAGAAGAATAAAATGAAACATATGAAAATATTAAATTAAACCACAATAAAATGAAGTAATATAAAACAAAAAAAATAAATAAAAACTAAAAAATAATAAAACATGAATTGAAATAAAGTAAAGCAAAATACAAGAGCTTGGGTTAAGCCGCATGAGAATGTACGCCGTCAAAGGCACTCCTCAAGGCGGAGTACTTTCACCCCTTCTATGGAATCTCGCTGTAAACAATTTTCTTCGAAATCTCGAAAAAGCAGGTTTCAAGGTTGTAGCCTAAGCAGATGACATTGCTCTCTGCGTGTCAGGCAAACACCTGACCACCACTCAGTGAGGGACTGAGCTCATGCAACGCTCAATCAATATTCTGTCAAAATCGTGCACCGAATGCGGACTAAATGCGAATCCAGCAAAGACAGATCTTGTTCTCTTCAATAGGAAACAACAATCTCCTCCACTGCAAACAATAACTTTAAAAGGGGAATCATTACTCCTATCTGATTCAGCTAAATATCTAGGAGTTATTCTAGATAGGAAGTTGAGTTGGAAATTGAACATCGAAAACAGATGTAAAAAAGCTTTCATAGCTCTTTATACTTGTAAGAAAGCTATAGGAAAAACCTGGGGTTTTTCACCTCGGATCATTTATTGGATACATACCTCGATCATCAAACCGATACTCTTCTACGGTGTGGTTGTATGGTGGACAGCACTCGAAAAACGGTGTAGAGTAGCCACAATTGATCGAATCCAAAGAACAGCTTGCCTCCTGATAATAGGATGCTTAAGTACAACACCTACTAAGGCTCTAAATACGTTGCTTCACTTGTTCCCTATCGATCAGGCTGGCAAAGCGATTGCAGCGAAAGCAGCGACACGCATGAATGCTATATCGAAATGGAATAAGTATCTTGGCCATTCGGCCATACTGAACAGGAACACTGTTATCTCTTCCGACATAGACTATCATGTAAGTCTTCCATCACCATCCTTGCTATTCTCCTGTTCACTCCCAACTAGGAAAGAATGGAAGACAAATCTTACCGAAATCGATGGCCCTCTGATTATATATACAGATGGTTCAAAACAAGACGGTAAAGTGGGATTTGGAATCTTTTCCAATTCCCCTCACATCAATCTATCATTTAGATTACCCGACTACTGTAGTGTATTCCAAGCGGAAGTATGCGCTATCTGGTATGCTGAGAAAACTCTCTTAGAAAATATAATATCACTAGAGGATATCCGCTTTTTCACCGACAGTCAAGCGGCCGTTCGAGCACTCAGCTCCTCTTATACCCACGCAGATGTGGTTCGATCCTGTCTCTTATCTCTTAACGAGATAAGTGTTCAGAACTCTGTCCAAGTCCAAGTCACAGTGGATTCGAAGGTAACTGCAAAGCTGATGAGCTCGCAAGAGCTGGAGCTGCGCAATCAAATGTTAGTAACTTACCCACAATCCACATTCCGCTTGCAACATGTAAAATGCTCATTGATCGAGAATTTCACAGCATTGCTGAGCGGAGGTGGCGAGTGGAAACTACTTGCGATACGACCAGACAAATCTGGCCATCGTACAATCTGAAACAGACAAAAACCCTTATAAGTTTTTCGAAACACGATCTAGGGCATATAATATCTCGTATCACCGGCTACTGCCTTTTGGGCACTCACGCACGTCGGCTCGGGGTTCCTCAAAACAACCTGTGCAGATACTGCGAAGACGAACATGAGGAAGTATCGAGCAGACATTTGCTGTCCAGTTGTCCCGGTCTAGCCAAAAGTCGACTCGCTCTTCTAGGCTCTCCAACAATCGACAATCTTTCAGTACTCTCGGACCTGAAAATCGAATCTCTCATCAAATTCTCGAAACGAATAAATATCTTTGACCAAAATCTACAATAAAAATATCGGTTAGATGGGGAAATCATTTAACATAATGAGCTCTAAGGCAACACAACGGACCCAACTTGCGGTCTATGTGGCACTCCGATGCGGGGTCACCCTTAAACCAACCAACCAATCAAAATACAATTGAAAAAAATTAAGCAAAATATAAAATAAAACTAAAATATTAAATTAAATAAAATAAAAAAGAATAAATAAGAAATAAATAAAAAGCAATGAAATGAAATAAAATAAACCAAACTAAATTTAAAAACATTAAATTAAAAAAATTAAAACAATAATAAAATTAAAAAAATTAAGTTACAATGATATAAAATAAAGCAAAATAAAACAAAACAAAAAATAAAAAATAAAATTAAATAAACCAAAGTAAGGAAAAATAAAATAAATTTAAATGAAATAAAATTAAAAGGATCATTAAAATAAAATAAAGTAAAAAACTAAATTAAATTGAAAGAATAAAACCGAACTAAAAACATTATAATAAAAGCAATGAAATAGAATAAAATGAAACTAAAAGTCAAATAAATAAAATGAAATTGAAAAAAAAAACAAATAAAATAAAATACAACCCACTTTGGATGAATCAATCCTACGAAATCAGGAATGCAACCTCAACGGATGAAAAGATTCGAAGATGGTCTGAAATGGCTGTGCACGGCGTATATCGAAAAGACTTGCTGAGCCCACACGCCGAGCACAAATGGTCGCACTTATGGCTTACCAACAGGCCGATATTCGCCGAAACGAAGGGTACCATTTTCGCCATACAAGATGGTGTGATTCCAACAAGAAATTACATTAAATATGTAAAGCGAGATCCAAATGCCGCTGCAGACAGATGTCGAAGATGCAATAGTCAGAGTGAGACATTAGACCACGTGCTAGCGGGATGTACCACACTGGCAAACTCTATGTACCTGAAGCGACACAATGACATCGCGAAAATAGTCCATCTAAAACTGACGCAGATGTACAACTCCAATCAAAGCAAAATACCGTACTTCAGATATACCCCAGAACCTGTTCAAGAAAACTACAACTACCTTTTATATTATGACCGAACAATTTTAACATATGCAACAAGAGAGCACAATAATTAAAATTTTTTTTTCCTCTTAATTAAATTTTGTTTTACTTTATTTAAAAATTTCGTTTTTTTTAATTTTTTTTATGAATCCAGTACCAGTTGCCTTCTTAATTTGAAATTTGTTATTTATTTAAAAATTTTGTTTTTTAGTTTTTTTTTTATTTTTTTTTGTTTGAATCAGTTGCCTTTTTAATTTAAATTTTTTTTATTTATTTCTTTAATATTAACTTTTTTTATTTTATTAAAAAATTTTGTTTCTTAAATTTTTTTATGAATCCAGTACCATTTGCCTTTTTATTTTTTTTAACTTTTCATTTTAAATTGTTTTTGTTTAATTTTTTTTTTAATTTTTGTTTTTATTTTATTTAAAAATTTGGTTTTTTAATTTTTTGTTATTAATGCAGTACCATATGCCTTTTTATTTTTTTTTAATTTTTAATTTTATTTTTTTTTTTAAAGTCCAGCACCAGTTACATAAAATAATCATAGTTGCATGGGTTCCAAGTTTTTAATATTTTTTATTAATCCAGTTGTTCTCACACAAAATCCCTTGTTGCATGTGTGCCAATTCTCATATCCAAAATCTATACGAGCACAAACATACAGAGGAAAAAAGCAAATATTTGTACATCAGCCATCTTTATTTGCCCAGCAATTAAGTGCGTAAAAGTGTCGAAAGGATGCGCTACAGCTTGACAACTGATCGTCGCATTAAGATAACTAGCAAAATGTACACCGAATAAATTGCTTGCATAATTTACGAGGATGATTAGATCATTAACCGGCGAATAGGCTGAGGAGCAGAGTGTCAACATCTCAAACGAAAAAATGGATACCAAAAAAAGGCATACAAATTAAAATAAACTGTCACGAATGAGCGGCATCGCCAGTCCAAATAATTACACAATTACAACAAAAGCAAGTAAGCAAATATGTGCATATGGATGTTTGGATGTATGTGTGCATATAACCTTTTCATATAAAATAAGTAAGAATAACAAAAAATGCGTGATATGCATCGCTCCTCACCAGCACACACACACACACACTTCAACGCTCATTCATACAAAATACACAAATTGTGCCTCGACTTTTTCACAGCCCTCGCCGCTGTTGTGGCCTGCTCATCACCAGCAGTGATCCGCATTCTGATATGTCGGTTGTGTGTGACATAAGCGCCATTGTTGTATTGACATTTTTGCACTGAAAATATGAAGTGTGGAATGTAAATAATATACGGGGATCTGTGTAGTATTTCGCAGCTGTGCGGATGGCGTGAAAATGC
Source organism: Anastrepha fraterculus (assembly GCA_037575425.1). NCBI lineage: Eukaryota > Metazoa > Arthropoda > Insecta > Diptera > Tephritidae > Anastrepha > Anastrepha fraterculus. The sequence goes on from JAYXIM010003318.1 coordinate 4,856, forward strand.
GAAGAATAGAGGGACACAAAATAATAATAAAGAGAAAAAACTGAAAGGAAAGCAAAGACTAGAGAATTTCTAGGAAGGTTTGCATTATGAAATTTTGGCACTTTTGCTGTGATGAAGCGCTAACTTTTGTATTTCGTAGGTGTTGATAAAATGTTCGCACGTAAGTTGTAATTGTTTGATAGGATAACATGGATATTTTTAGAATGACATGCGGTTGTTAAATTTGTAACCTTCTTCAAATTTGATGGTATTCAAAAGAGCATTCACGTACATAAATACATACATATATTTATATCCAATATATGTACATATGTATGTATGTGTATGAGAGCATAACATATGTACATACTAATACTTTTAGGAGGAAAGCCCCTCAGAGTAACAGAAAACGCTAAATATATAGGACTTGTACTAGATAGGAAGCTAAATTGGGGGCTCACAGTCGCAGATAGAATACGCAAAGCTACGACGGCGCTATACTCATGCGGAAGGCTTATTGGGAAAAAATGAGGTTTGAAACCCAGAATGATACACTGGTTGTGCACAGCAGTAATTAGACCAATTCTCTACTACGGTATTGCAATATGGTGGAATGCCCTGGAGAATGGCGTGAACATTAAAAAAGTTGACAGGGTCCAAAGACTTGCATCCGTTCTTATAACCGGTGCAATGTCAACCACACCATCGAAAGCACTATATGTGATATTAAACTTCCTTCCGGTAGACCAGTGCAGCAATAAGGCTGAGCAGAGCCGATGAACTAGATAAAATCGGCACCAAATTGACTGCTGATTACATAGACAACAATATAGGTATACCCTTGCAAACATGTAGACTACGTATGCGCGAGGAAATTATAACAGTAGCGAACGAAAGATGGCGTAACGAAGCCACTTGCAAAATAGCCCGACAGATGTGGCCGACTCTCAGTGCTAAACGCACAAAACTTCTACTAAGAAGAGATAAGCATAGTCTTAACACACTGATTTCGGCCTAATCAGTAGGCACCCCCAGAGAGTGGGTGTGCAAACACATGACTTCTGCAGAAGTTGTCTAGACGAGGAAGAGGAAGACGTAGACTCGCCATTTTTGGCGGACATTTCTTCAACGAGTTAGAAGACCTCGGCTCTGTCGAAATTAAGGATCTTGCGAAATTTGAAATTTGTGCTATTTGCACACATTGGTTTCAGGAGGGATAGGGCTAGTTCTCCACGCGGCATCACAATGGGCCATGAGCCTGAGTGTGTCCTACAATGGACAACCGCTTCATCCTAACCTAACCTAACATACTAATCCACAATACCATTAAAAATTAAAGCTAGCATAAATGAGAACATTTATTTGGGAAAATCTGTTAATAATTTCGGCATAGAAAATATCCATAAAAGTTCCGAAATTGCAATTCAGAGTGTTGCCCGAAGCCCTATCAAATCGTCTACACCCTTACGGAATAAAATGACTATGAAGACGCAGATCGCTTCCATTATCATTAACGATAACGAGAACAAAAAAGGAACTTTTTTTTTCAAAGTCCGAAAATTCCGCTTCCATGACTTCGCTGATAAAGAAACAAGTTTGCGCCTATCAGAGAGGCATGACGTCACACTGGTGCAATTGCGTAAGAGGCTCTCAAATGAAACCGAGTATGATGGGAAGACCGCCGGCACCCTTCCAGTGTTTCAGATGTACGTCCAAGGATGAGAGATTGCGTGGTTTGGCCATCCGAGGAGAGAGAGAGAGTAACTGTGAGAGGGACTTCGGCTGCCATATTCATTTCACAAGTATCCTTAAATCTATATTTCGATCGAAGTTTCTTGGCACACGAATTAATAATTCATACATTTCAACGCCCTCTCTTATGAGCTCACCATGAACTCGTCTACTGCTAAAATCCGTCAAGCCGTCTATTCATGAATGCCGAATTGTTAAGAGCGTGGAGTTATCGATGGTGAAAGTTGTTCATCAACACTTTGCGTTACAGCAGCAGCTTTCTCAACAGAAGTTCCAGGTTTTGGTCGTAGGAGCCAAAGTTTGTGAACCTCTCGATCATTGTCCGCTGAAAAATGAAATTTGAACAATAGGTCGAGCCAAGAAGCACCGAGAGATTTTAACTCCTAAAACACTCATGTCATTGTATTTAAAGCTCTGCAAAGTGAAAGGAGATATAGTAAAAGAGGAAAGGAAAGCAATAACAGATGGTAAAAGATAGGATAAAATAAAGGAAAAGAGGTATTTAGACTTCTGAGAATTTTCCAGGTTTTTTGACAAATCTGTAAATATCCTCCAGTTTTAGAGAACGAATATTACTCATTCTCACGACATCGGAACCCAAAACTCATAGCCTTGCTCTAGCAAAGGCAAGACACTCACATAGAAAGTGATCAGTGCTATCCGCCTCCTCCAAGCACGACAGGCACATTGGGTCCTCAATGATTTCAATGGTGGGCATATGCTGACCCCATGAGTTGGTTCTGTAATAATGCCGACCAACCGAACGTCTTTCCTTCCAAGTTTTAGTACACACATCTCCGGTGTAAAGAGCTCTTAGTTGGCAGTCGCCTGAGTATCTGACCGCTTTGTTATAAACTTTTCAATACAATTTCCTCTGAAGCTTCTGATATCGTCATTGTCTCGTCTCATGGCTATAGAATTGTATGTCTCTTCGCCTTTACAGTTTCGTAGTCAGCTGAATTAAATGTGTTTTACATGGGTTTGCCCCAAAGATACTCTGGCGGAAAGTTGAATAATTCGTTGTTGAATTCAACGATGTATGCCAGTTGTCTCTTCCTTCAACTTCAATTCATTCTTCACTTGGTCTTTCCAACACAGAGCTGGCAACCACCAGCAGATCGATTACATCTAAAAGTGGATCATTATAAAGGGTCTTCAAAAGTGACACCTTGTAGTATAGTACTAAGTAATTCCTACTTTTTTATGTCATTTTTGACATTTGTCAAGTACAGTTGTAAATTTTTACGCGATAAAACAACGGGTTAAAATTATTGAAATTTTTGATAAAAATTGTTCATCCTTTGGAAAAGTATATCGCAAAATTCGTGATGTTTTTTTCGGTGGAAATAATCGACCGGATGAGACAAAATTTCAAAGATTGGTGAAAAAATGTCAAGAAACTGATTCTGCTGAAGAAAAAAAGGACTGGCGAAAAAAGCGGGGGTGGTTTGAAAAGTAAAGTCTATCTGAATAAGCCAACCACGATTCCAGAGCTGAAACACAACATTCGGATCGGGATTGCTGAACTGAATGCGTTAAGGGGGGAAGTCCATGTAAAATTTAAAAAAAAATCGATATTTTGAAAGTATAGTATCTTAAGAATATACAATGAAACTTTCATGCGGAAGTTCCTAATATTATAGCTTTTATAGCCCATTAACTATGTAGAGAGCGGTCCTGTACTTTAAACTTTAAGCTCATTTATCTCGAAACTGTGTTTTTAAAAACTGCTCGTGTTGTAACTCGAAAAGTTATCGACCGATTTGTTTGAAGTTTGGTGAGGCCTTTCTGTACATTACTACAGGAAGGATAAACCTAAAATTTCAGATATTTCGCGTTGATAAATTACATTTTTGGGGGTTAAAAATGTCAATAAAATAGCCCTAAATTCTGATTTTTTTCAAAGGCTTATTTTATAAATAATTTTATACTTGTTTTTTAATTTTATTGGTTCCGTTAATAGGTATGTTATAAAAAAAAAACCGGTTTAATTTTTTTGTTTCAGATCGATAGATTAAGTGTAATAAATAGAGCAGTTTGGGACCGCGCGCCGTAGGCAGCCGAAGAGGAAATGATCCTGAGCCACCATTTTGGAAATAAAAATTAAAAAAAAAATTTTTTTGGACTCTCGAAAGGTTAAATAAAGTTGTGTTAAAGCTCCAAAATAATATAATTATTTTATCACCTTTAAAAATATGTTTAAAAAATGACCGATTTTGAGGCTTCTACATGGACATCCCCCCTTAATGTGTGAGCGAGTACTTGAAAATCTGAATTCTCCTATGACAGCCTGTAGCTGTGAGCACGGTGGGCATTTAAATGATGCAATTTTTTACATACGAGGTGTGTTCAAAAAGTATCGCGCATTTTGGGTTTTTTTTTTAATTATTTATTTACTCATTATTATCTATTTTGTCCCCTTCAAAGCATTCGTATAACTATTGAGAGCCGTAATTTGAATAAAATTAGCGAAACCTAAAAGAATCTTTATATTTTTTTTATTTTAAAACAACATCTTAGTGCGTCCTATGAATAACACTTTACTTTTAAACCTCCTTCTTTTGAGTCTCCTTTAGACCTCATCTCTACTAAATATTTCTATCAACCGAGTACTCCTTTTGTAAGCATAAAAATATTGCATGTAAACAACTGTCAACTGCGCAATTTCCGCAGAGTTGCATTTATGAACTGCATTTTTTTCTTGGCATATGAGCGCTTGTGCTTTTTCGCTTTTGTAACGACATTTACAATTGAATTCAATTTTCGAAGGCATGAAAAATGAAAACTCTATGTAAATGTCAAAAACTTCAGTTGACATTTCAATTGTGCGCGGGGCAAAAGTTGCGCGAATTCAATGCAAAATCAGGAGCTCACAACAAATGACAAATAAAACTTTCAAAGCACACAAAAATGCAATTTCTAAACAAACTTCACAAAAATCAAGAATATTACATATACATACATACGTAGGTGTGTGTGTGTGTGCATGTGGACATAACTAAAAGTGCAAATGCAAGTTTTGACATTTAAGCGCGCACAATGTAATTCGATTACGTGTCGCCACGCAGCTGTCGTGGCAGTTTTATTGAAGTTTGTTTGCCCACGCACTCTACGCACTGAATTCTGTTTGTTGTCAGTGAGTGAGTATTGGAATTGGGGAATTGGAAATTGCATTTCACTCAAGGTGCAGGCATTGCATATTTTTCAATTTCGTGCAATTCGCTGAGTTGAAGTGGAAAAAATAAAAGTAAGAATAATTTGAAATAGGCAGGCTGGGAGTAGGAAAACTTTTCAAGTTACTTTTAAGTATGCACTTATAAATTTAGTTACTTTGAGTTGAGTGAGATTTTCTTTTTCTGCAAATAAAGGCAAATCGTTTAGTGACATTTTTATTGCAACAAAGTGGGCTAAAAAAGTAAGGAAATGAATGTCAGTAACTTTTATATCCAGCGCACTGAAAGTACGTTAGGGTTTTACAATTTTGTTTATCTGGAGTTTTCTAGTAATCCCAAGTTATTTTTTTTCTGAATCATTTCAGTTCGAAGACCTCATTTAACCTGGTGAATATCAGCCGAATACGAAATGGCACTTCGTGTTATCTCGAAGCTAATTGAGGATCACAGATGGCGGAACCGTATTCGATGGCGTTCTGGACTAGTTGACGTCCTAGGCTCCACTAGGAGTTAAAACAAAACATACTAAGATGTTCAGTAAGTTTTGCGGTTCTATAAGAGAGGACGTTGCTGATAGGCTATTTTTGTTTTGTTTTTGTTTTGCTGGTCCAATCTTCATATGAATAGTACTCCCATATCGCATCGCATCGCAAACCTTATTTGAACAACCTTGTATAGGGTGGTCCATGTAAAATTTGCTTTTTGAATCGGCTATAAAAAAAAACTAATGAATATTTTTTCAAACTTTTCCTTTTATTTTGAAGATTAAACATTGTCATTTATGAATAAAAAATAATATCGTTCGAATGACTGCCACGACTGGCTTTACAGTAGGCTAGGGACGGGCAGCAGCGTGGCACGCTCGCAGCAGAGCGTGCTAGCAAAGTGCTAGATGGGGGGGCGACAAACTTACATCAGAAGGGTAAGCAATAGGCGTGTACGTATATTAATCACTTCTGAGCAACGCATATGTGTTTGTAAAAAAGAGAGTGAAGCTTTGCCTATAGCAAAGTTACCAGATAAGGGGACTTCATTCCATGTTAAGTTATTTCGAAGTGTTGATCGTTCATATTAAATAATAAAAAGCTTTTGGTTTTTTTTATTGGAAACGCTTCTTTGAATATTAACATCATCTTTGCAAATTTCTATTTTATTTACTTTTATAATTTTTGTAACCAAGAAGCATAGGCGATTTTATAATCAAGAAGTTTGAACATTCGCATGTCAAAGTTTTTTAGTTGCTAAACTATGTGGAGATAAATTTGTACTGACAAATCGGTGTATATTTTTCTGAATGAAAAAATTGCCTTCGTTTACATATAAGTATGTATGTATATCGTATGTTTTTATGTTAGTGCAGGTCACAACAGCGAGCAATAATCTCAACCAGCCATGTTTTATTTAAACAATGGATGTTATACATTTTATTTTGTTAAAAAGGACAATTTATACATGTTTCCATTAAAAAAATAGAGGATTTTTTCAAAAAACATTGAGGAAATTATTATAGCAAAGTGGGTATTCTTGGTGAGTACTTAGTTGCTCTCAAATTCAAATCACACGCATATGGCATTGCGCACAGTATGACAAAGTACACAAAAATGATTAGAGAAATTTGTTTGCATCCGCTTATGGATTTGGCACCATCGGTGGCAACGCAAACCACTTTTCGCCATGATACACCCATACGTTCAGTACATTCATTAACACATTGAAATAAATCTTCACCTTTAGTCGTCCCTGTCATTGGAATAATGTCCAAAAGTTCTTCACATATATTTAGGTGGGCATCAACTCCTCGGATAAAAATCGATAATTGGGCTATGTCGGATATGTCTGTACTTTTGTCAATTGCCAATGACATCGCTGTGAATGATTTTATACGCTCTTTTAACTGCGGTTCTGTAATTTCCGCCATTTCATCTACTCGTCTGCTTATAGTTCTACGAGATAAGGGGACAAAATTCCTACTGCTTTTAATATACAAAACTTCACCAATTCGCCATCCGAAAATGCACGATTCTCACGAACAAGGTTTAACGCGATTTCATAAGTTGCACGCTTTGCATCTACAACGTAATCTTCGCTTTCCTAAGAAATTAAAAAAAAATTTTAATAATTTGAATTTTTCCGACCTTCTGTAATTTGGCACATCAAATCGGGTTCTTCGTTTAGACTTAAGGATTTGTATATACTTTTGCTTTTTTTCCTACATATTCATCATAATCACTCCTGTGCAGCTCATAATATCTCTTTATGTTAAAAACCTTACACACCACACGTTTTTCACATACAAGGCATTGTGATTCTCCGTCTACATATTTGCATAAAAAAGTTACACTCCACTTCGGATTCAAATTTAACAATGTTCTTTTATTTGAGGTCATGCTGAACTAAATGTTTTATATTTAACATTTTATTTAACTTTATTTATCTAAATTAAAAGTTAAAACAGAGTAATATATTACACATTAAAAATAAATTTATGTTTTTGTCGGCAGTTGAACACTGTGCACTTTGTTTTGACGTTCGCCGTTTCAAATTTTTAAATAGAATTTTCAGCACTTTCACTGCATCCACACCATACAAATACACTTAATATAAATGGTTTTTTATGCGACAATAATATGCAACTTACGATCTCAAAAAATATAGTCGAAAAATGAAGAAATCACGAAAAAACTGATTTTATTTATCAAATGTCAAAACTTATGAGTAAGAGTTGCCGCAGTTGTTAAATGTGGTAATCGATTTTGGGCATTGTGGATTTTATTATTCATGATTTATATACATAAGTTTATAGTCTTGGTTGTTTATTTTTATTTGCAGTTGTGCATATCAGAGTGTATTGGATTTAGATGGGCGAAATTAGTTGTCAATCACGTCCACTTTTTATGAAAAATAAAAGAAAAAATGGTATCATTTAGTAGCTACAAATTCTGAAACATCTGACAAACTTCGGTAGCTGAAGAGAGTTTGCAGTTTTATAAAGTAATTTGCTAAAAAAATTGATTTTATGGATTTCTTAGCTCAATTTAAAAAAATATATCCGATCTCAAAAACCATTTAAGTAATCATAAGATAAGTGTGAATAATTTACAGATTCGTCAGTATATGCAGTGATCAATATTATTGAAGATTAAACTGACATTGATTTCCGATATGTAAGATTTTAATTTAATCTCAAATTAAATATTTTCAGAGGTCTTAATTTTCTTTACATCTAGCAATTAAAGAACAGTATTACGCAAACTTTTGAAATGTTTAATTGCTTATTTATTGTTGTTCATTATCTTAATTCATTATTATAATAGAAAGTGTAATATGTATTAAATTTAGTTATTGAAGAAAAATGTACCAATAAAAACTAGTTAAGTTAAAAATTGGCATCCCTGGTAAGAATTCATAAATAATTGCTCTCTCATTCAGGGTACAAACACAGACACAACTCGCTCAATTTTTCTGTTTCTTCCCTGTGCTTTGTTATCCCCCTTCACCTAGCACTTTCACGCACGCAGAAGCACACGCTGCTGCACAGTGCAAATGTGCTGAATTTGCCCATCACTACAGTAGGCCATTAGATCAACCCAATTTTTAAGCACATTTTCGATTGTTTGTGCTCCAATTTCATGAACGGCTACTTCAATTTCGTGTTTTAAAGCATCAATCGTCTCTGGATGGTTCGCATATCATTTGTCCTTAACGGCTCCCCACAAAAAATAGTCCAACGGACTTTAATCACGGCTCCGAGGCGGCCAATTGATATTGGAATTCAAAAACGGTAGCCAAAAGTTCGAGTGTAACTTTGACAGTGTGACAAGTTGCACCGTCCTGTTGATACCAAATGTCGTCCATGTCATCCTCTTTAATTTTTGGAAACAAAAACTCGTTGAGCATGTCACGGTAACGCTCGCCATTCACTGTACCCGCGGAAGAAGAAGAAGGCTCACCACTTTGGAAATAGATTTTCAATATTTCCCAATTTTGTTCAAGCGTATAGCGCCCCATTTGGTAAATGTCAAACTGCTTCACCAATCCTGCTTCACTTTACATGGCGATCCTGCGGACGATCCTAAACGCTAAATAAATTATTAGTAAAAATGGCTGTTTTGGAAGGAAAGAAATACTAATTAGAAAAGAGTGAAAACTTCGACGAATACATGAAGGAATTGGGTGTCGGTATGGTTCTACGCAAAATGGGTAACAGTGTCAGTCCCACCGTTGACCTGAAGAAGGATGGTGATAATTACTCTTTCACCACTACCTCAACCTTCAAGACAACTACGGTCAACTTCAAGCTGGGCGAGGAATTCGATGAAGAGACACTTGATGGTCGCAAAGTGAAGAGCGTCTTCACTCTGGATGGCAACAAATTGGTGCAAGCACAGAAGGGTGACAAACCATCGACCATTATTCGTGAATTCTTTGACTCCGAGCTAGTGACTACTCTCACCCTCAACGACGTGAAGTCCGTCAGAGTCTACAAGGCTGTATAAATGCGCAGTGCGCTACATGCGAAGTTCAAAACAACAGTAACAAAAAGCTTAAGTAATTTAAAATAAAAAAAATGCCTTGCGATAAACTAATGATTGAAAAACTAACTATCATACATCATACATTGTACTTTATATAACTACATATACATATATATATATTTTTGATTGTGAATACCCCAATTTTGTTTATGACTGATTATTTGCTGATTAACGCATAAAATAATGTAATTAAATGTATGAAGTTGTTATTAGGTAACAATTAACTATTTTTATGTGATTAGGCGGCTAATTAAAGTGAAATAATTCTCAATATTATTAACGACGCGCACCAAATTGTTCACACATGCTATGATAAATATTGTTGAATAGAGATTTTTCGCTAATGCATTTAAATATATTAACATTTAATTTAAAATTTTTATCATTGACAAATATTTAAGCACAAAACCGGCATAAGAACAAATGTGACTTTTTGCATTCTGTTAAATAAACATAAAATTGAATATTCGTGCACCTTAATGAAAATTAAAAAAAGTGTAGAATTTATATTAACTTTAATAAAATGCACAATGGCGTTAAAAAAAAAAACAAAAAAAAGATTCAAAATAAAATTTTTTTTTCAAATTTTTAATGTAGATATTAATAAAACAAAAAATATTAATAAATACAATAAAATTAAATTCTATAATTACATTTTAAGCAAAGCAAAATGAACACAAATGCCGATGCATTATCACGAATAAAGATAGACTCAGCCATACTAAAAAAAAAATGATACCAACGAATTGTGATGACAATAATAAAATGTTTGTAATAACAAGGGGAATGTCTGCCAAAAATAACACCAGGGTAGACAAGGAGAACTACAACTCTCATTCGAAGTCAGGCCAACTCCACATTTGGGAATGTACGTCCACAGACGATATAAGAAATATAAAAAGATTAAAATTCGTATACGAAGAAAAAAATGAAAGGATCCGAAATACAGATAAATAAAAAAGGGGATATAATAGTCCGATATAGTGAGGAGCCTCTGAAATACGTTTCAATCATGGCGAATCAATATCATCAATAGCGACTAAAAGAAATATAGAAAAGCTAGCGCTAGCAAAAGATAATTTATTAAGAGAAATGAATATTGAAAATTTTAAGAATGCATTCAACAAGTTACAAAGTGAAAGATTAGAACAAAAATTAAGACCCTTAAGAATAATTTTATAAAAAGCCCCAAAACAAATTAATGACGAAGAAATTATAAAAAAATTTTATCTTTGAGTATCACAATTCAGCACTAGGAGGACACCTGGGTATAAGAAAAACTATCTTAAAATTAAAACCAAAATACATATGGAAGAACATGAGAAAAATAATAAAACAATATATAAACAGTTGTAAAGAATGTACTCGAAACAAACAGACAAAGAACATAAAAGAAAAATGACAATAACGGACACACCTAGTACAAACTTTGAAAATTTAAGCATAGATACAGTAGGACCATTGATTATATCAAATGGTTTCCGATATATTTTAACGGTACAATGCGAACTGACCAAATACGTAATCTTATTCCCAATGAAAACTAAAGAAGCAACTTCTATCGCAAAGGCACTAGTAGAACAAGTAATACTAAAATACGAACTTTTTTAAAACATTAAAATCTGATCGAGGTACAGAGTTTGCAAATGAATTAATGAAAAATATATGCGAAATACTAAATATAAAGCAGACCTTTTCAGCACCCTATCACCATCAGACAATAATAGTTGAAAGGAGTCACAGAGTCCTAAATGAATTTCTGTTACACTTCGTAGAAAATCACGAATGGGACCAATGGCTACCTTATTTCGCATTTGCTTTTAATACCACACCGAACATAGAGACGGAATTTTCACCGTACGGAAAACTTCCACGCTTACCAACTGACATAATCGAGGACAATCAACCAGTATATAACTTAAACAATTACGCAAATGAGATGAAACTTAGACTAAAAGAGTCACTTCTTAGGGCACAAGAACTGATAAAACTAACAAAACAAAAGAGAAAAGAACTATATGACAAGAACAGTAACACATCAGAATTAAAAGTACATAGGTGACTGGGTATTTGTAAAACTAGAAAGTAGAAGAAAACAGCTCAGTCTCAACCTGATAGTTGGAAGGCAGTCATTTGCCCTAACTGAATAAAAATCTTTTATTTGAAAAGGAATCTTTAGTCGGCAGGTTTGCCCTAAAGCTCTTCCCTGAAGTAAAATACTTTTCATGGCGATCCTGCTTCACTTTACACTTTAAGTAAATTATGAACACATTTGACATGTCATTTGTGTTACTATCCTCAAAAAAATAGGTAGTTCAAAAAGCAAACGCTATATGGCACACCCTGTATGTGAAGTTTCATTTCAATCTGTCAGTCAAGTCATTCATTGCTTACACGCCATTTAGTATCGACGTGTCACAGTTTTTTCCACAATGGAAAAAATCAAGTATCGTGCAGTGATTGGAGGGCTAAAAAGCAAATGAAATTTGTGAACGAATGTTAAAAGTGTGTAAGGGTTTGGGTTTCTGAAAGCCGACTGTGCAGTGCCTTATTCGCTAACAATGGATCAAAAATAAATTGGAATGCGACTTTCTCAGCACCATTCAGAACGTTTTCGAAAGGATAAAGTGGATTTTGTGCATGAATTCATCACCATGAACGAGACTTGCGTCTGTCACCATGATCAAAACAAGAGGCTAAAGAGTGGTGTAGTGAGCCCGGTTCTTTGGCTCCGAAATGAATTCGTGCCCAGAAATCGCCAGAGAAGGTGTTTGCATCAGTTTTTTCGGGATGCGAAAGGAATTTTGTTCGTGGATTAGTTGCAATCTGGTAAAACAATATAAATTCTGAATATTATTGTAACCGTTTAAACCAGCTGAAGTTGAAAAAAGGCGTGAAAAAACACAGTTTGCAAAAGGAAATAATTATTTTTCATCAGGGCATTGCACCGAGTCACAAGAGCATTTAGACAAATTAAAATCCATGAATTAAAGTTCGAAATGTTAGAGCATCCACCGAATTCACGAAATTTGGCCTCTAGCGACTTTGCTCTGTTTCCAGACCTAAAAAGTGCTTGCGTGGAAAGCATTTTTCATCAAATGATGAGGTCATAACAGCTGTGGAGGCGCATTTTGCAGCACTCCCTGATTCTCACTGCAGGAATGGAATTCATAAATTGTAATCTCGTTGGAAAAAGTGTATTGTTGTTCACGGAGACTATACTGAATAATAAAATGTATTTGAAACCATAAAATTGTGTTTTTCTTATCGAACCGCAAAACTTATTGAACAACCTAGTATATTCCATTAGGGGGTTAGGGGTAGTCAGAATTTTCAAAAAATTGGATTTTTTGGTTTTGCATTTTCTTAAAGTATAATATCTTAAAATTATTGTGTGAAAATTTGAAGTAAATCCGACAAATACTTTTCGAGTTATTCAATAATTAATAAAGAGCGCTCGGGCGGCTCGGAGCAGATAGCAAAACTTCAAATGCGTTTTTCTCAAAACTATGTTTTTTGAACTGGTGATCACTGTAACATAAAAGCCGCTTGGTAGATTGCAATAAAATTTATACTGCTCGTTCCTGATCGAAGGATTTTTTTTATTTCATTTCGATTTTTTTTTAAACAACTAATTGTCGGTTTTTTATCTGAAAAATATTTCCTGAGACCGCCATATTGTTAATTTTGAAAAAAAAAGAGCTTCGATCAGGCTCAAGATTATCTATTAATAAAACTAATTTCCCTTATCCAATTGATTTTAGATGAGTTGCCAAGGTGATCACCGCAAGGGACTTCTGGAGAAACGGGCTCCACACAAACAGCGATAACTTTTTCAATTATGAATTTTTTTTTTTAAATTTTGCTGAAGTCAAGTCGAAACATGATGTATTAATGCTATGTTTTTATTTTTGCAAAATAAAGCAATTGACTAGTAAAAAAAAATTATTGAAAATCATCATTTGAGAAGCAGTACGGGGTGAGCTCATGGAATGGTTCCATCAAGACATGACTAAGTTTCAGAGGACATTTTCAGAGAAATAGTAGACGAGCAGATTTCTGCTGGTCTTTGGCACGAGAAACTCCGACTTTCGGGTAGAAATGAAGATCCAGCACAAAATTGTTTTTAACATTTCTCATTTGACTTTTTATTTATGCTATTACTTACTTACAGATACGACAATATTTTTTATTTATTTATTTTTATTTTATTTATTTTCCAAATAAAATGCATGGCCCCCTGAATCGGAGGATGATAGAATAAACGTGAAGTTCATATTCCGATTGAGGTGGTCATGACAATCAGCAGCAATGGAGTTGGGACTCTTTATTTTTTATTTATATTTTTCTGTAGTCAAGTGAAGTTAAATAGCAAATGAATTGAAGGAAAATTATTTGTCTTTCATGCCATTGTAATTTAGCATGTCATACTGAGTTATTTTTTTCTTAATGTGAAGGCCTACAACGAGTCTTCTGGATTGGAAACCAAGTTTTCTGGTGAATGTCTTGATTAGCTCGCCGATCACGTAGAAATCAAAAAGTGTGTGATCTCCTGGATCTTTGGCCGCTACTTGGGATGTATTTACAAACAATTATCTGTTTATCTTTTCATTCAACTGTATATATATATATAGGTATATAGTTCCATAGTTCCTAGATGAAACATAGGGCCTCAATAAGCAAGTTATAATTTCGTCTATAGTATACTGCCCCTAATAAACACCTCCTGATATAAAAACTTGACACATCTTCGGTATGTAGAGCTCTTGGTTGGCAGTCGTATCGCCTGTGTATCTATCCGCTTCGTTATAAGTTTTTTGACACAATTTCCTCTGAAGCTTCTGATGTCGTTATTGTCTCGTCTCATGGCTATAGAATTGTATGTCTCTTCGCTATTATAGTTCCGTAGTCAGCGGGATTTAATGTGTTTAGATCTCACATTGCTTCCCAAAGGTACTATGCATGAAAGTTGAATAATGTGTTATTTAATTCAACGATGTATGACAGTTCTCGCTTCCTTTAACTTCAAATTATTCATCACTAGGTCTTTCCAACACAGAGCTGGTTATCACCAGCAGTTTGGTTATATCTACAGGCGAGTCATACAAGAACTCGTTAGACCCTAAATCGTAAATCGCTAAACTCGTTGAGCCCAAATTGATTGAAGTACTGCCGTCTGCATTATCGATTGTCACCAACTCGAAGAGGTCCTTAAAGAAACAGCTGAACTTTTGAGCGAAAAAGTCAGTGTTCGAACAACTGAGCCATGTAATAAGATAGCCATGATTAAACCCCTATGAAGGAGGACTAGCTAAAAGACGACATAACCTGCGAGGTGAGAATTTTCTACTCAATAATTTGCTCCGCTCAAAATAGAAGTTCTTAAAAACTTAGTCATTGGACTTGGATTGGTCACCAAATGGTCTTGGTTTAATCGGAAAAGGATGTCCAAAAAGAGTGAATTGCGAGGAGTGAGACACTGTAAGCACAACTCACATCTACTAGAACTTTCTTTAGCAGTCTTCAAACTCAGACGCTACATAATCACCGCATCTAACGACTAGTTCTTTCAAGTTCCCCCGACAATCGGTCCTATGGAACAAAACATCGGCCATATGGCCGTCGCGGTCTCGGCGGCACACCTCATCCGATGTTCCAAATTTTCGATGACGCTGAGGCATAATTGAGGTTCTATGCCGTTAACGGGCCGAATTATCTCATCTATTAGCTCTTGAATTGTTGCTGGCTTACCGACGTACACCTTTTCTTTCAAATAACCTCAAAGAAAGATGTCCAACGGTGTCGTTGACGTTTAGGTGTGGTTCACATTCAACATCGGCCCTTGAAATTTAACCACCCTTTATATCTAACCAAAAACTATCCCTCCAGCAGCACAACAACAACTAATTCTTTCAACTTGGGCAATGACCCTCACTAACAAATATTCCACATGCCATTTCAACCACAAATAAACCCAATTGCAAATAAATCACTTCAGGCGAAGTACGAAAATGGAATGCCTACAATAGTGTCCGCCTTACCAACTGCGTCACAAATATTGTACGATTGTAGTTATATATGTATGTCTGTATGGGTAAGGAAACTTCAAGTAAGCTGAGTTTGAGGTGGTCCTCATATGAAGAACTAAACTCGTATGTCTGCATGTGCGAGTGATTTGTTGCCAAACAAATAAATTCTTGGGCGAGGGAGCCTGTTTGAAACGTCAACAGAGCTTTTAACCTCAAGTAACGAAATATTATTGTGGCTATCGAAGAAGTAGTAAACATGGCACTTATGGGTAAAGCCCACTTCAGTTGGGGTTGCTGTTGTTGACATCTTTGGCGCCAATGGACATGCAAGCGGTTATATGTATGTAGGTATGTATGTGGGCATATACACAAAACAACAACAAATGTGTATTGACTAGGTAGCAAAATACTGTTGTGAAGATATTTGCCCACATTTTTTTTTTGTATTTGTTTTTTTGTGCAATTTCTATTCTACTCCATTTAATTCATTTTGCTGAAATAATTTGTTGGCTCCAAAGGCTAAATTTGCTCGCTAAATGTAATTTAATGCAATTGTGCGTAGGCGTGTTTGGCTTCATATATTAAATTAAGTCGTTTCTATTCGTTGGACTACAAATTACGAAAATTAATCCTGATTTGATGCTGTGCGCGTTGTGTGGCGGCAAGTTTAGTGTTTGCTGGGCTGAGGTGGTACGCTGGGCGTGTTTAATATTCTTAAGTGCCATCAAGTGTTGGGAAATGGTAATGCAGAAAGTAAATATGTTCACTCGAGAACAAATTAATAGCAGCGCGATGCATTTTTTCCTCTCTTTTTTTCTGCTGATTAATCCTTTGAGGAGCATAGGGCCTCTACAAGGCTTGCCCAACGTGCGCAATTAGATGCTGTCGTCTCAGCATAGTCCCAGCTTGTATTTATAAGTGAAATTCAATTTATAAGCCCGATGAATTACAAAGTTTTAATTATATTTTTTGGTAAATTGTTTTTTCTGAAATCGTACATAATAAATGTATACTTTAGAGTAAAGCAAAAACCGGCATTTTCGGAAATGAGATAAATATCGGTCGGAGTACCACAAGGCAGTATATTCGCACCGATACTGTACTTAGTCCTGCCATAAGTTCTGTACTTAGTCCTGCCATAAGAAATTATACTATGAAATTTTAATACTTTTTTTATTGAACTTAGCCTTAAACAAGCCTTCACACGATTAGGACATTCAGCTATTGAAGCACGCACGGTTTCCATGGATTCTGACGTCGCTACTCGAACCTAAGATTGTTTGAGAATCTCCAAAATTTCTGTGAGGTCTTCGACAGGCTATGTTCCCTCATTCTGACTACAAACTGCAGCCCAACGGATTTAGATCTGGACTTCCAGACGGCCAATCTTTTGCGGCTATATATATATATATTTTCCCGTGGTTCCTAGGTGGAACAAAGGGCCTCAATAAACAAGTTAAAGTTAAATCTATTAGAAGCTAGGAATTTTATTTGCCGCCAGGAGCAGCCTGCTTGTTGCACTTCTGTTTCTACTAGTCGCCTCCACGTGTTAGATGGTCTGCCAAGTCTGCGGCTGCCTTGGGGGTTCCAATCCAGGGCTGCTCTAGTGATATCATCATATGGCTTTCGAAGTGTGTGACCGATCCATTTCCATTTGCGGCGTCGAATTTCGAGATAGACTGGTATCTGTTTCGTTATAGTCCACAGATCTGAGTTTGATATGACGTTAGGCCAAAAAATGCGCGTGATCTTGCGAAGGCTGCGGTTGATGAATACTTGCATTGCTTGTATGTCACGTGTTGACGCGTTCCACGTTTCGCATGCATACAAGAGGACAGATTTCACATTGGACTCGAAGATTCTCAGTTTCGTGCGCCTCGTTATATGCGTTGCTCTCCAAACTTTATCAAGCATGCCAAACACTACGCGAGCTTTCGATATCCGGTTATGTATGTCAGCCGCTGAACCGCCGTTTTTATTTATTACACTGCCTAGGTAGCAGAATTCATCTACAGCTTCGATGTTAGTGCCGCGTATCTGGAAGATATGTGAATCGGTGGTGTTGATGCGCATTATCCTTGTCTTCGCAATGTTTATTTTCAGTCCAGCCCTCGCTGCGAATTCGCTCACCGCCTCTATTTTTGCTTGCATATGTGAGTGTTTGTGTGATAGCAGGCAAATATCGTCAGCGTAGTCTAAGTCCTCAAGGTTGCCGCTCAGGCCCCAGGATATGCCTCTGTTCGCCGCTGAGGCTTGTCGCATCACTAAGTCCAGTACCAGATTAAATAAGAGCGGAGATAGCACGCATCCCTGTCTTACTCCTGTTCGAACTGGAATAGCGTTGCTCAGGATGCCCTCATGTCTCACACGGCAGCTTGCTTCACTGTACAGTTCTTTGACAAGTGAAATGATTTTTTCAGGTACTCCTTTGCAGTAAAGTGCTCCCCAGATTGCCTCGTGGTTGAGAGTATCAAAAGCTTTTTCAAAGTCGATGAAGCAGAGATAAAGTGGCGAACGCCACTCGACCGATTGCTCGACAATCACTCTCAGGGTGTTGATTTGATCGACGCAAGAACAGCGTGGTCGGAATCCCGCTTGTTCATTCCGTAGGCCACTTTGCAGTGCGTCGGAAAGCCTTTTATTAATTATATGCGCTATTACTTTATTGACCATGCTTAATAGTGTTATGCCTCTTCAATTCTTGCAGTCGGATAAATTGCCCTTTTTCGGTATGAGCGTGATGACTCCCTCCTTAATGTCATTCGGGATCTTCCCGGACATCCAAATGTTTTGCAGTAGAGGGAGTAGCCTTCGGGCGCTCACCTGAGGGTCAGCCTTAAGTAGTTCAGGATTGATGTTGTCTGGTCCTGGCGCTTTATTGGCCTTTAGGGCTTTAATTGAGTTCATAACTTCGATCTCATCAGGCAAGGTGGTGGAGATATCGCGTCTTACCAAGTGACGTGGACATTCACATGGCTGTATTGCTACGGATGGTGTTGGCGCAAGGAGCTTCTCGTAGTATTTTTCCCAAATGCGTACTTGTTTAGTTTTGGACGTCGTCATTTCGCCATGCTCATCCTTAAGCGGCTTACTGGACTTCTGTGACTTGTTGGTTAAATTGCGTATGGCGAGGAAAAGATCACGGGTGCGATGCGTCTCCGCCGCGGACTGCGCGTTGCTGGCTATGTTGTCGTTCCAGATCCTTTTGTCCGTTCTTGCACTCTTCTTAACCTGCTTGTCCATGTCGCTGTATCGCTGCTGCAGGACTGTCTTAGATAGCCTTGTTTTAGCACAGTTTAGTTGGTTTTTGATGTTTCTGCGATCATTAATTAGGTTCCAGGTTCCGTCTGATATCCAGCACTTGCGCTTGATTGCCTTAAAGCCTAAATGGGTCTCTGCTGAGTTCAGGAAAACTTGCTTGGTTCGCTGCCACTCATTTTCGTGTGGTGTAGTTGGGGCAGTGGTCGAGGTTAGTGCTTCGACGAACCTAGTGGAGGCCCTCTCGTCCTTCAATTTTTCCACATTGAAGCGGCGTTGCGACTTTTGTTGGGTTATTGCCGCAACTTTTAGCCGGACTACAGCGATGAGGAGATGGTGGTCGCTTGATATGTCCGCTCCCCTCTTGTTGCGAACATCCGTGAGGGAGCCGCGCCATTTACGACTTATGGCAATGTGATCGATTTGGTTTTCGGTAGTATGGTCAGGTGACGTCCACGTTACTTTGTGAATGCGTTTGTGATTGAATAATGTGCCGCCAATAACAAGGTTATTACTTGCGCATAACTCAGTGAATAGTTCACCATTCTCTGAGAGTACACCTAACCCATGTCGACCCATTATCTCTTCGCGGCCCAGATTGCATTGGCCAATTTGTGCGTTTAGGTCACCCATCAGGATGGTGATGTCTCCTTTTTTAACCATACTGATTACACTCGTGAGGCGGCTGTAAAAAGCCTCTTTAGACTCCGTGTCCGCCAGGTTCGTTGGTGCATAGCACTGAATGATTGTCAATTTCCTCGCTCTCGTACGCAGTCTCAGTGAGATAATTCTATCGGAGTGAGCTTTCCATTCTATGAGAGCCGCGGAGGCAGATTTAGAAAGAAGGAATCCGACCCCATTTTCTCTCCGCTTGTCGGGTGAGTTGCCAGAGAAGATAAGCTTCTGCCCCGTCGCTGTTGTGATTTCACCAGAGTCGGCCCATCTGATCTCACAAAGACCGAGTACTAAGAGTTGGTAACGCTGGAACTCTTTACAAAGTTGCGCTAGTTTGGATGTTTCTAACAGTGTGCGAACATTCCATGTGCCTATTCGTGATCCATATTTCATGCTGAAGGTCGTCATCAGATTTTCGGGATTTATATTTACACTGTTTACTTTGGTTTCGTTAATCCGTTATTTTGAGGTGGGTAGGGGATTAGCCTTCCGCACCCTTTGCGGCTATGAATCCAGAATACTGTTTTTTACCCACTGCTGGGTGGTTTTTGCCTTATGGGCGGAGCGGCACCTTGTTGAAAGAGCCAACACTCTCCATTCAAGAGAGTACTGCTCATCCTCCTGGTACACTTTTGCCCTGGTCTGAACTCTTTTTCCGCAGAAATGAAAAGATGTACCGTCTTTACAAGACACTTCCCATTACGGAGGCTGGATGGTAGACACGCTGAACCCTTGGGACAACATTTTTTGCGTCTTTAGAAGTTATAGAACAGATTTTGTTATTTTGCTTATTAAGGCTTTAATGTGGAGATCATCTCTAATTAGTCTTGACGTGGACCTGGTCGATACACTCATTTCTGCCTGCTCACCTGTTGCGTGTTTCATATGTCCAGCAGTCTCGCTATAGCCTTATCGTTTCGTCCTTTATTTCGCGCGCTACAAGTTTGCCTACTTCTTTTTCCATCCTCTCGTTCTTTAATATCCACAACTTTGTCCTCCCAAAGGCTCGTAAATCGATCGGTATTGAACCGCTGATCACTTGAACAGCTGGCCCTGATACGGGGCGATAGGCAGGATAGGCAACTCTCAGAGCTGCCATTCGTTGTACGAGCTTACACCTGTGATTTGCGTTTAGCGCATTTTCCCACAGTTCAGCTCCATATAAAAGATCGGAAAGCGTGGTAGCCATCATAGTTTCCCGTCTTCTTTGAGTTGGCCCCCCTATGTTCACCATCATTCTACTACTGCCATCTTGAACTGAGTCTTATTAGTTACTTTAGCACCTTCTTTGTGGTTAGCATATTTGAGCGAGTTTGGGTGCTAACTTCTAACGGAATGTGCTTCTGGGTTAAAAGTATTAGCTTCGTTTTCTCTGTTCTCTGTTCTAGCTACGTTTGTGTCTGCATCATGTCTGGGTTAAGCTTACTACGAGCTTCGTCCTGGTTTCGCGCTACGGTGACTGCTGTGATAACGTCTGCGTATCTGATTAGAAAGGTACTATCAGGTATTTCTACATTAAATATCTCATCAGAGCTGATGGGCCACAAGTCGTAATTGAGAAATGATTCTTGTGCCGCTCCGGATGTGACGTCTATACAACGATAACCCTCTGGGGTTTGATAGACGAGTTTGTAATTCCTCTATTATGCTATTTAAGAAGCAATGAACTTTGTTGTGAAAAACAGATGGCGAGACAGATCTGCATGTGTCTGCAGCGACAGCAAAGCTGCGCTAATAGCCTTAGACAGCCCTCCAACCAATTCAAGGGTAGTTGAGCCCGGTAAATCCAGGCGGAGTTATGTCGGTAGATATAATATCCTAATGCCAACTTGGGTATCGCACGATGAGACGGCGGACCACTTCTGTGCGTCTGCTCAGCCTCACAAGATCTACTCAGATTTCTTCGGAGGTCAGGTAGATTTGAAAAAAATTAAAAGGGGCAACCAAGTGCAGTACAATGGACTTAATGTTGTCTGAGTGTTGTACTTGCTAGTCTGTCCCGTAATTCCCATAATTTGTACAGTAATTCCTCATTATGTGCTGTAATTATGCCGTAATTCTCAACATTAGTCCAAAGACGGCTAATATGTGCGCTCATCTTACGCTATTGAAAGTGTTCATCACGTCTAAGGTGGCAAGGAGCACTATGTTTCTGGATCGAATACTGCCCTCTTGCGCTGCTCCTACGCTGTTTATGGCAGTTTTGATTGCAGCTCCTATTGTAGATTTTCCGCGTCTAAAGCCGTGCTGTCTTGCTGATAGTCCTTCGGCCTTATATATAGCAGGAGTCATTGGAAATTTGATCAGTCTTTCAAGGAGGTTGCCTGCTGTAACGAGCATTCATAAAGGCTGATATGCTGATGGGAGGTTCGGGTTGCGTTTGCCTTTACTTATTAGCACGAGCTGCTGCTTTTTCCAGATTTCTGGGAAAATTTCATCGCTTAGACAGGCGTTGCGCATGTCTAGTAAAATTTGTGGTCGCATTTCTACTATCTTCTTGAGGATCTCCGGGGGGGGGGCACTTCACTCGGTCCTAGTTTCTTGTTATTATTTGCCAGCTACCTTTTGTAAAGGCTTCTTTGAATTTTTTTGTTTTTTAATGAATTGAATCGGCACTTCTGGCAACAGTGATTACACTGCGTTACAAAAACGAACTTTTTTTCTGTCCTATGAACCAAATATACTTTTTCGGAAAGGGGATACAAATTAAAAATACACGTGTATCGGCGATTTTCATGTACACGTCAGAATTTTTTTTTCTAAATTTTCGGCATAACTTGAAGGAAAATTTTTAATGTAACAATTTTTAATTAATTTACTTTTAATATAATAAAATTAATAAAAAAATTCGGGGTTTTATATCTCTATTGTAATGCGGAGTGAAATACCTTTCTTTTGATACCCACATCGGCATATCTCATGCAATTTTTTTTTTAATTTCGAACAGGTGGCAACCCTGTGAAACATTGTCAGTGCCAACACCTAGGTGAAAAGTCTAGAAATATAATACACTATCTGTGCGCCCATTTCATTCAAATCCGTTAAGCTAATCCTGAGATCGTGTGGCTATACAGATATGCATACAAGAATTGCTCGTTTAAAGTTATAAAATAAAAAAAAAGAAACAAATTGTGACGTATTTTTATTTTTTATCCCCTTTCCGAAAAAGTATATTTGGTTCATAGGACAGAATGTGTGTAACGCGGTGTTATAAATAACTAGCAACTACTGAAGAGCATAGAAAACTACAAAACATAATCGTCATAAAGTAAGAAGCAGAACCAGTTGCGAAGACAGGTTTAAAATAATAAAATAAAAATAAATTCATAAAGATGGAGTCAGAAAGATGCTGTGGTATGTATGTATTCATCTATTTCTAATGCCCCCATAGTGGTACTATTTCTACAAAAAAAAAACCTATACAAGTTGCCTCATACAGCTCACAGAAGCCCATTGAAAAGTCCTTTGGCATGCAAAATTGTCTTATTAAGTTTTCTTCCTCTTCTTTACAATCCTCATTCAATGGCAGCATTGCGAAGTCGTACTTGTCTGTGTTGGTATTTCTGTGAATGAATTAATTTCTTATTTGCTGATTTGGTGAAATTTATTATTCATATTTCATTTACTCATTTTCTTGATTTTTTGTGTTCTTTTTTTCTTTTGCTAAAGAGACAAATTATTTCTTTCTGCGCAGCATTCAAAAGCAACACAGATTATCAATTCATCCTTATACCTATTTATTTCTTTTTGATGTAAATGATTATTACTTGTTTGCTTTCTTTTGACGTCCGAGCAATGATTGCAATTTTCATATAAATGAAAATTTACGCTTATTGAGCAAATTTTCATTTGTCTGTTCCTATTCGTTTTGAACGACCGTTGGGAAGTGAAATAAATGTGGATTGCGGGGGAGGTGACTTCGTTTGAAGAGTGAGGAAGAATGAGGCGTTTCAAAATTTATTTTAATAGTTTAATTTTTATATTAGAAGCGTTTGTTAAGTTTTGTTGAGTATTTTTCTTCAAAAATTTTGCGTCCATATATTATATCAGCCCTGGATTTTGAAAGTGGTATAAGTCAAAAACTTTTAAAATTTAGTTTATCAGCTATTTCATATCAAATCTTAATAAAATAACATAATCTGAAGAGATTAAAAGTATTCCATGAAAATTAACTCGATTAAATGTGTTTTCTTGTTTAGTTGATAAACAAAATACGGTTACTGTTTTTTTTTTGATAGTGGTATAAGTCAGTCTGTTCACAAAGTTTGGCATATGGAATATAAAACAAAAGAGTCTAAGCATGTGAGTGGTAAGCTTTTCGACAATAAAGATTACCTTTGTTCCAAAACATTTATATATGGAATCTGATATGAAGACAGGAAAGCTAATTTTGATTATTTTTGGAAATTAGCAAGTTTCGAAAAACAGAATATGTTTCTGTATGGTTTGGTTCGAAAACAATCAATAAACAAATACGGCCCAGAAATTACTAAGGATATATGAGAAAATGTAGTTTTAAGTTTCATCTAAATGTACGGAATTCAGAAAGCACTTTCTTATCCAAAACTTTCTATTTCGGTAGTTTATTATAAGCGCAACATGCATGTATACAATTTAGGGTTTCATAATTTCCACAATAAAAATGCTAAAATGTATGCATGGGATGAAACAATCACATCAAGAGGATCACAGGAAGTTGCGTCCTGCATCTTAAAGCACATTCGGGACATTACTATTCAAAAGCATGTCATAGCTTACGGTTATGCCTATTCAGAGCAAATTCGTAACATTAACATAGCTTTAATTTGGGTAAAAATAGTTCAGTCATATGGTATCCGGCCATTCTTTTTTGCCAAATGATCGCTATTTTGATTTGATACAAACTAAAATTAAAAAATCGAGCTATTTATACATACCTGAGCATTATTATTATTATTATTTTTTTTTTTATTTCTTCCATAAAATATTACACCTGTCGTTAGACAATAAGTAATTTGATTTACAAAACGATGGAATGAGAGTGATATTGAAGGGCCAATGCCCCAAGCTCATATAGAAAAAATATTCATATTATTTAAAAACAAGTGGTTAACAAACAATGACATATATGATTAATTGACAATTGATTACTCGGATTTTGCAAGATCTGTTGGTGTTTGACGGTTAAACCGACTTTCGGTAGATTTTTCTTTATTTGGTAGTCTTCTCATCATAGGATTTGTGTGCGTTAATAATCTATTTATGTGCCTTCTGCTAGCGCTTTGTATTGTTTCATCAATAGCACTATTATAATTTAATAGAATTATGTAAAAAGAAAAACCCATTTTTGGTAGTACAAATGGCTCAGAAAGACATCGTTTCGACAAAACAACTAAAAGAAGCAATGAATAATAGAAAGAAAAACATCAATGGAGAAGCTGTGTCTTGATTGGCTTCCATTATACACAACCATTAGACCAATAACAGAAAAAAAACTTAAAGATATGATGCATTTACTACCCTTTATCCCACCAATTTTTACCAAACACTTTATTTCCCTAAATACTCATAAATAATTTACTTAGCTACAATGAAATGAGTTTGAATAAAATGTTAATTACTAATAAAAATGTTTCCTTGATCGTATAATTTTGAAAGTGATATAAGTCGTTCAGGTCTTTCAAAACCACATTTACTTTTAAAAATGATTATAAATTTCATAATCATTATAAATACTTGTTTGTTGGCACTACGTTACTGTCGAAAAATCATATTCCATAGTACAAAAATATTTTTTAATCCTTTAAAATGCAAAACTCTAAATATCTCGGATCAAGGAAAATATGACTTATACCACTTTAAAATTCAAGGGCTCATATATCCAAATACGAGGTTTATTGAAAAACAGGTGACGTTTAAAATTTTTCTATTTTCCATCTGTTGTTTGTTATATTTTATTTTTATGTTATATTGCGACACATCTGCCCAATATATATTGATACTAACGGATATTCTGCATTTCTTATTGGTTTTTCATAGATCTAAAGGTAAAACATGATTTAGTATTTTTGATGATTTTTTGCTACCAACAAAAATGGATTAAAGGATCTGCATTTTTTAACTAAAAACATCAGACTTACCTTGGCAATTTTAGCTGCTAAATATTCTCGGCCTCCTGCGTGCCTAATTCTCGTCCTAGTCCCCAAAACTGAGAGCGACCGGTGAAAGGCAGGAGATTTGCCACGATTGAGGTGAAGGTAAAGATCGCATCGCTGGAAGAGCTCATGGCCAAGTGCTTCGACGATTGAGAAAAGCTCTGCCACTAGTAATAAAATACGGATGGAAGACCACTTTGAATGCAATGGAATATATTAATTTGGGGAAAAAGAAATCCATTATTTTTTCGGTAGATGGCTGTAGTGATGGTCATCTCGTAAAGTATCGAAGTTGATCGGGATGTTGGTAGTCGTAGCATCGCCCAGGAGGTAAAAATCGATAATAAAATAGTGAATAGATTGAAATCGACCCATTTCCCAAACGGATGGTGACTGGCGTTGAGAAATGGGTCACATATGACAATATTGTGCGAAAAAGATCGTGATCAAGGCGTGACGACCCAACTCAAATGGTGGCTAAACCGGCACTGTCGGCCAGGAAGGGTCTACTGTGTACTGACTGTGGTGGGACTTGAACACTAAATTCAGTTCTCTACCGTCAACAACTGGACCGTTTGAGGCTAGCGATTGACCTGAAACGGCCAGAATTGACCAAAAGAAAAAGCGTTGGGTTCCATTAAAACAACACAAGGCAACATACATCTGAAGAGACTTACCAAATACTCCGGCAGCTTGGCTGCGAGATTTTATCGCATTCACCATTTAGTCCGGACCTGACACCAAGCGTTTACTACCTTTTTG